>CM058042.1:71224050-71353701 GCA_030169165.1 Centaurea solstitialis
ATGCTTCAAAACCAATTTTGTACACGTATATCTTCATATTCCAATAACCATCGATTGTTTATCACTTTAATAGTTTGCGACCAACCTGTAAAAGTAATTTAAAACATATCAGACGAAAAAACAAAATGGAAAGAAACGAAACTAAATAAACCAACCAAACAATCGCTTTGTAGAAAAAAATGTAGATTATGTAGATTTTTACCTCTCAAGCGTAAGTTGTTCGATGATGGCTACTACAATCCCGACATCCTCTAGAAGACGAACATAGAAGCGTAAAAACCTGAAATATAGAAGATAAAAGTTGAAAAACCATAAGCCAACATATAGCTGTATTGATTTTTATGCTCAAAGCTTGACTAAGATACTTGAAAAATATAAAAATAAACCATTGACAATCACATGTTTAAGTTTTTTTAAATGTTACATCATATGCTGTAATATTTCAAGATTTTATCATTGAACCTTAGTCCTGCAAAAAAACAAACCTTTATTCCATCACTAATTTTTTTTTGAGGAAAATATAAAAGACAAAATATTAAAAACTCAACAAAAGTCAAAATGAATATATACCCGGATTAGTCTTCTCGAATAATACTTGAAAAGGATAAAAATAACCATTGAAAACAACGTGTTGAAGTTAGTTGAAATTATATATCGATTGTAATACTATTAAGATCTCATCATCGAACCCTGATACCATCAAAACTCTAAAATTATTGCAAATAACAAACCCACATTTTCAATAGGAATATGTACAAAAAGTATATAAGATATAAGGTAAAAAAATGAAAAAATCTCAAAAAAAAAAAAAAAA
Organism: Centaurea solstitialis; assembly: GCA_030169165.1. Taxonomy (NCBI): domain Eukaryota; kingdom Viridiplantae; phylum Streptophyta; class Magnoliopsida; order Asterales; family Asteraceae; genus Centaurea; species Centaurea solstitialis. The sequence goes on from CM058042.1 coordinate 71,224,865, forward strand.
ACATAATACATACCTAAATTAGTCTTCTCTAAATAAACCTGAAGAAAAACCATATGGAATGCAGCATACATAAAATGATGAAGATATGGTATTCTCGCACATAAACCTGGAAATCGATATGGAATGCAGCATACATAAAATGATGAAGATATAGAAGAGGAAATTTAGTAATAGACAACTCTTGAGAAAGCAATGTATTGAAGATTAAATGAAAACGTTTCAATGCCTAACCTTGAAAAAAAATGTGTGATTCACTTTTACCTTGTTGTTAGCATCCATGATTTTCAAGATGGTTTTCATCCACATAAGATTGTTGTCAACAACCTTGAAATAGGAAGGTTTGGAGTTATATAGTTTTAATATAAAAGAGATTAATACTTGAAGAAGATGGATGGTTTGAAGTTATGTTTCTTGAATTAATATAGAAGGAGGTGAAAGATTTGGAACAAATATGAAACAAAAACATAAAATAACAAATATAATAATAATGGGTATTAAGAGAATGAATGAGTAAAATGAAAGGTTTAATACATTTATGTCCTAAATAATGACCTTAATAAATGAAATAAAGAATGACATTATGAACCAATTAAAATTGAATGTAAAAATAAAAAATAAAAAATAAAAAATAAAAAATTGAAAAAAATAGAAAATTTGAGAGGATGCCACGTGGCAGTGTCATGTTTCGGTTTTATATATATATATAGATTCATATGACAATTGCATTGTAATGAACTTAGGCTGTTTATCCATCTTTTGGTTAAGTTTTGATTTAGGTGAGAGATCTGATTTGAATAGGATGTTTGATTCATGTAAATGTTGACCAAAAATTGTTGTTTAATTATATCATTTATATATATTAAAACAACAACCAAAGACAATAACATGGCATCTTCTAAAGCCTTCAAACCTATTTATCTTTTTTCTCAATTTTTTGATTTTTTTAAATGTTGGATGTGTAAAAGACTAATCAACCCCCTAAATGAAAGTTGTGTATTTCATTATAAGAAGGTTACTTTAGTAATTTGTATGGTCATTTTAGTAGTTTTTAACTTACAAACTGTTTAACTTCCTATAACATTCATTTTGCTCTCTTCATCTCCCATTTATTTATTACAAGAAAACCTACTACAAGATCATCTATAAATTACAATCTAATGATCCATCAAAATGAAATTAACCACTTTTATGTTGTATATATATTATGTTCTATGAATGTTTGTATATTTGTTTTGTTTGTTTCTTTTTTGTAGAATTTACTTTTCGACGATATCATTGCTCATCCTTCATAAAATTTCAAGGTAAAGTAAAAATTTTATTTATTTATTTTAAGATTATGTGAGCTATACATTGTTGATGTGTGTATATGTGTATCGTTTTCAATTGGTATCATTTTTTTTGTCTATTAAAAAAAGTTTCATATATTTTTTAAGTTTTACGTGTATATTATATTTTGTTGTTAAAAAAATGTTTAGTTTTTTATTCGGAGTTTATTTACAACTATTATAATTTTTCTTCTTCCCATCAAAATTTTAAATAATGTGTATTCTTTGTATTTATTTTTCCATTAAAATTTTTAAATAATATTTATGCTTTGTATAAATGTTCTTCTTCCATTGTATATATTATTGTTAATGAGTTTGTAAGTTTTTATTTGGATTTTTCACAATTGTTATTTTTGTATTTCCTCCTTCATGTTTTCCACATAATCTTTATGTTGTGCATATGTTTTATCTGGGTTTTCTTAATTTGGTTCACTTATATTGTCGTGGTTTCTTAAAAATTATTTTATATATTTCTATTGAGAACGAATCATACTACAAAGAGTGATTTATGTGGGGTAAAATCTTCTTTGTCCCACGTTGGTGGCAAGAGTAAAACGGTGGAAGTAGAGGTGATTATATAAATGATAAGATGTGGTTTGTATGTTCATCCAACATTTGATTCATTTTTTAGTTGGATAGTTATTTTTTATTTAGATGACAAACTATTTTATGCAATAGTTAAATATTTCATATTTTAATTGATATATTTAAGTTGATTTCAAATGAATGTTCATCTTAACTTTAATCCATTTTTGGATTTGGATTAAATAGTAATATTTTATTTGCATGACAAAACACGTCATGTAATAGTAAAACATATAATTTTAGTTTTATATAAACTAAATTTATATGAAAATTTTAAAATATCAATATATAAAGAAAAACCTTTATATGATATAACATGACACAATGAAAACAAAGTATTCATCAAATCATCAATTGTAATAAATTCTTTATTGTCCCGCATTGGTGAAAAAGGTGAAAAATTAGAAGTTAAGTGGATATATAAAGAATAAGATGTTTCTTGAATGTTCATCAAAATTTTGATCCATTTATTGGGTTAGATAACTATTTTTTATTCACATAACAAAACATCATTTATATATATTAAAACAAGAACCAAGGAGAATGAGGTGGCACTCTCTAAGAGTAGGATTTGCATCTAAAAATTTTCTCATTATTTTGAATTTTTTAAATACTAAATAAGTTAAAGACTATTTTACCCCTATTTGAGAAATGTGTAACTCATAATTAACTTTGGTCTTTTTGTAAATTTGCATATATGAGTTTAACCCCCAACTCTTGATTTGCTTCTTCATTTACTTTCTTTTAATTCCCAATTGATTTAGCTTTTAAAGTTGGAAATATAAATAATATGAAATTCTTGAAATTCCTTTGATGGAGGATGAAGATGATTAAAGTTGAAGACATGGAAGGTCCTTGAAGATTCTTTACAAGTGTGTAGAACTTATATTTTTACAAGAATTTGATTTGTTATCATATGTTTGTTTTTTACAAACTGTTGGATTTGTTGTTACTATAGTATATGATTATGATTGAATCGTATATACTCTTGATTTGCTTCTTCATTTTTTTTATTTTCTTTATTGATTTTGCTTTTGAAATTTCATGATAAACAAAATCAAGTTCTTGAAATTCCTTTGAAGGAGGATGAAGAGTATGAAAGTAGAAGGCATGGAACAAGAAAGAAGATTTTGAACAAGCATGGAGAAATTATGTTCTTCAGAGAATGTCATTTGTTATTATATATTTGTTTTTTTCCATATTGTTGAATTTATTGTTATCATTATTATCATGGTATATAATTGTGTTTATGATTGAAACATATAGACTCAAATTTAATTTTGATATTTTATGATTATGTGATAATCCATTAACAATTACCATTTTTACATGATTGATATATCGCATCGAGTTTTAACTACTTCAAGCAACATATATATTTTCCTATTGATAGTAACATGCATTGTCATTGTTGTGACAATTTATGACTATCTATGACCTTAGCCTTAAGAAATAAATAAAAAAGCCATCTCCGATCTTAGCAAAAAAAATTCAAATGATTAGAAAGATTTGATGATTTAGGGATCATCTTTTGGATTTTAAAGTCACACCCTCGAAGAACATGATACAGGTTTATATATCCGATAAAGGCGGGCCTAGCCTTCTGAGAAAGTTACAATTATTTTAATCATCAAAGGTTGAGCTTTTTTTATTTTTATTTTTTACTGAAATTTTTTCATGGATGTGGTTTGTAATAGACAAAATGTTTCTGTTTACTTCTAGATTTTCATCTTAACTTATGTGTAGCTTATTTACAAGTTATGTAAAACATAGTTTGGGGTTACTTTATTTTTTAAGATGATGACATATTGTAAGAGCTTTAAATACTATGTAATACTTTCTCTAATTTTTGAATTAATTTAATACTAAAGAACATATGATTTAATTAATGGATCTTTCACTTACTTTCTTATGTAAAGTCTTATTATAAATATTTATATAATATATATATATAGTCCATTCAATTAGATTTATCTTGTAAAACAATACATTGAGCTAAGGTTTGGATTATCGTTTGACATTTTTTATTTGTTGTTAATAGAAAATCAATTAAATAATGTAATGTCAAAACAAATTGTAAAGATCGCTAAAAATGTTGGAGTGGATTAAGAGAGTTATAGAATTTTTTAAAATTTTTGATTTTTTTTAAATAGAAGGCAACATTAAATACTTCAACTCTTCCATTTCTTTTTAATTTTTATTCTATTTATTTATATAACATTATCATTTTAACATAGTAAATTATTATTTAACTTACACTTTTTTATTAATAACTAACCAAATTATAGTTTTGTTGATTTTACTTATTATTATAACTAATAACATCATTTTAACATATTGATTATTATTTAGCTTACAATTTTTCTTATTAACAACTAACAAAATAATAACATGAATATATATGTCAAAAAAAAATCATTTTGTATAATCATATAATTAATAGTGAGGTAAGAATATGTAAGCAAAACCCAAAAACGATGACATGGCATAATGTGAATTGAGAATTCTAAAATATTGAATTGCGGTTAACTTTGCTTATCCCGTATTGGTAAAAGGATAGTATGTATGAACATGACGGTTAACTTTCCTTCCAACTTTTACATGGTCCATGATTAATTTTAATCAATTTTTTATTACAAAGTTAATTTTTAGTTACAAAATTGTTCATGTTGAATATAAATCAACTATATCTATCTATTTACATATATATATATATATCTAAGGATTGAGAATCTTTCATTTCTTGAATTGTGGTTGAGTGTTTTGTAGATATTTTGAGAGTTCAAGTCATGACCTATATTTTACTTTTGATGCTTTAAATAGTTTTTCATGTTTAATGGAAATTACATATTTGAAACAATTTCTTCTTATTCTAAAAGATTCATTACTTTTTCGCGACCGCGCAACGCGCGGTTCCACCCACTAGTCAATCAATCTATATATATATAAAAGGAGGATGTTGGAAGATGATGTGGACAACCTATCTATTGAGTATTAGCCTATAGGAATTTTCTCATTGTTTTGAGTTTTTTATATATTAAATAAGTTAAAGACAATGCTACCCCTAAGTAAAAATTGTGTCTTTTATTATAAGAAGGCTTCTTTGGTAATTTGACATCCAATTTAATTAGCTTTAACTAACAAACTCTTTAACTTTCTCAAGACATTCATTTTACTCTCTAACAACCTCTTCATCAATTTAATTAGTTTTACTAATATCTTTAATATTAAGGAGTTATCTCTAACCTCTTCATTTTCTCACCCCCTCTCATACCTCCTTATTTAACCCTTAGTTTCAAAATCTCAATTCATTCTCAATTTCTTGCTTTGGTTTTTCTTCAATTATGCATATTAATATGTTATTGATAGTTTTGATTTTATTTTTGTAGGAACTTTTTCTACATTATTCAAACATAAATCATTCTATTTGTCAATGTATTTAGAACTGTGAAGTTTTTGTTTATGTGATTTTATGGTTATAAAAGGTATGTGTTTTTTATGATTACCTTTCTTCTTATGATCTAAGTAGGGATATTATGTACGTAACTTTCATAAATTTCTTCCTCGGGTTTTTCTTTAATTACATATACTAATCTATTATTGATAGTTTTTTTTGTACGAATTTTTTAGGTTATTTCAACGTAAATTATTCAATTGTGTGGGTCTTCGTTTTTGGAATTTCGTGGTTAAAATATAAGGTATGATATATTTTTATGATCACCTCTTACGATACAAGGTAAGAATATTATGTACATATTTTTCATAATTTTATTCAAAGGTAATCAACTTATGTATATTCATTTCATCATTTAGATAGCATTATAATTTTTATATATGTTTGTTTTATGATTTTGACTACATTGTAATTTTATGCAATTTGGTTTTGTGATTTGATGATAATATGACTTTATGTATGTTGTTGTCATGATTTATTTAAGAATTATTATACAATGCATTTTTTTTTGTAGAGCCTTCTATTCTTTGACCAAAATTGCACAATTGATTTCATGCATTTATTAATGCACATGTAGAAGTGAATCCCATTGATGCTACCGATGTTTTCTAGAGAAACTAAATTGTTTACGAGAGGTTGACTCATCACATCCGGTACCATATTGGAGTCAACCTTTAGTTCTTCGTCATCTCTACATGTTCTTTGAAGTTTGTGTTCATAATAAAAGTACTTCTTACAAATGATTTTAATGTATTCAGTTGTAAAAATAGGTTCACGAGCTAAATTAAGAATATCATTTTTGCTTACACATATCATAGTGTTTGATACTAGGATACATTTGCAATTAGGGTAAATAATGATTTAACCCTCAAAGTTTTGGTTCAATTTTGTTTAACCATGAAAGTTTTTTTTTCGATTTGACCATAAAGTTTTGAATATGTTATGATTTAATCATCAAAGTTGCACCTTTTTTTGGTTTAAACATTAAAGTTTTTTTACAAATGATTTAACCCCTTGAGTTTCGTTAAAAAATGGTTTATCCCCTTAAGTTTTGTTAAGTTTCTATTAAAAATAACATGTATAATAAAGTAAAGAGAGTAAAATCATATCCATAAAAAAACTTAATAGATTAATTAGTTTTTTAACAAAACTTGAAGGCTTAAATCATTTGAAAAGAAAACTTTGAGTATTAAAGAAATAACCACCAACAATGAGGTGGCATCCTCTAAAGGCTAGAAATTCATTTATCTTTTTTCTCATTTATTCTCTTTTTTTACATTTTTTTAAAAATTGTAACACTAATTATCCCATGAATATTAATTGGTATTTATGTTTGTATTTAAATATCATCTCTTCATTTTTCTTTCCCACTCTTCATCTCCCATCCATTTTTTTTTCTAATTGTGACACTAATTACCCCATGAATATTAATTGGTACTTATGCTTGTATTTAAATATCATCTCTTCATTCTCCTTTCCCACTCTTCATCTTCAACCATTTTATACTATAAATTGTGATTTATCATCAATTCACCAAGTCCATTTTTATGGTTAACTTATTTTTCACATAAACTTTGAGAAACTAATAGAGGTACGCATCTCTTTTACTTTTTTATTAGGACTTTAAAGTTTTTTTGTATACTTTTGTTTGTAATATTTTTTTCTTTGGTTTTTCCCAATGATGGAACCTTGGTATTGTTTTTGGAAAGAGTTATAACCTTGGTATTGGTCAATATATTGATTCAGTTAGTGATTGTCTCCATTGTAATTTGATAAGAGGTATGCATCTCTTTTACTTTTTTTATTAGGACTTTAAAGTTTTTTTATACTTTTGTTTGTAATACTTTTTTCTTTGGTTTTTCCCAATGATGGAACCTTTGTACTGTTTTTTGAAAGGGTTCTAACCTTGGTATTGTTCAATATATTGATTCGCTTAGTGATTATCCCCATTCTAATTTGATAATATTCTTCTAACCCATGAATTAGAGATCTCCATCATGAATCCATATTTTTCTACACGACTAGAACCCGAGAACCAATGGAGGAGGTACTCATGCGAGGGAGAGCCATATGAGAAACATCTTTTTCATTTGATATCTCATTTTTTGTACTTATGTTTTCTTTGTTTTTCTTTTATGTTCCTTTTTCTTTCTCATATATGTATATAACACATTTTCTTTCTGTAAGCTAATATTGAAATGATGATTAATGAAATTTCTTTCGTAGTCAACCAAAGACAGAGAAATCTATTTGCAAGCATTTGTCATGATCCATTTTATTTCTCATATATGTCTATAACTACTTTTTCTTTTTGTAAGCTATTATTGAAATGGTGGTTAATGAAATTTCTTTTGTAGTCACTTCGAAGACAAAGATTTGCAAGCAATTATTGGACATAGTCACACATCGCAGTTCACTAATTTTTTGGTGTGGTTACACATTCTTTTTCATTTTAAATTAGTTACATATATACTTTTTTTAAAATGTTCGTTAATACATATTTATTATACATATATAAAAGTAAGAATTAAGATATGGTTAATAAGGAACTGTCAAATTAGTATCTTTTTTGTTTATTTTTAATACAAAATTCAATAGTATATAAATAAAATCATTTGTTAATAAATAAAATTAGTATCATTAACTAAATAGGTTATTTACAACCAATATAATTAAAACCATTCTTATTTATTTTTAATTTACATAACAAGCTTTATGTTGATATGAACATGTTATTATAAAAAATTTAAATAAACACATGTAACTTTTTAGAAATCGTTGATAGACAATTTTTATTATTCTTATATATCTTTGATTTTATAAAATTATTATACCCAATAATTAGTTAAAATGTTTTATATATTCTTTTAATTACTGCAAATCAATATAATTCATTAATTAATCTATCTTTTTATATTCTTCTATTTTTATTATTATAAATCAATTTGATTTATAAGAATAAAATATATTTTAATAAACATAACATAAATGAATTAAAACTTAATTATTGTATAAACAATGTGTACAAATGAAGTCATAAAATAAATTATACAGAACTTATTATAATTAATTAATATATAATCAATGTATAGAAATTAAATGAAATTATTATGACAATTAAAAAAAGCTTATTATAATCAAAATGTAAACGAATTACTTCTATCTAAATTTGGCTTTATGTTACTAAATTTTCTTGCTAAAAAATTCTTTAAGGAATCTTCAAGGCAACATTTGCAAATTACATAAAAAATCGTAGGACCTTTAAACACATTAAAAAAATCAACTTCAATCCAACAAAAAAACACTAAAATATTTTTAATATTATAATGATAAACTTAATAAAAATAAAAAAATATATATATAAATGAAGAACCATAAAATTAATGAGAAGCCTCCATTGATGTTTTTTTATTTTCTTAGACTTTTTCTTTAAATATTGGTTTTGTGAATGGATGGAGTCTTAGCGTTGTGTAAGTTGTTGCACATTGATAGAAAAACTAAATTAGAAGTGAAAATGTGTATATAAAAGGTTATGATAAAGTTTAATGTTTGGCAATTGCAACAAACGATAGTGATAATCTACATATTTCTAATGAGTTACTCACGCTACCGCGCAACGCGCGGTTTTGCCACTAGTATATATACTAAAAGCAAAAACCACAAGGTATGATGTGGCATCATATCTATTGAGTATTTGCCTCTAAAAATTTTCTCCTTTTTTTGAATTTTTTAAATATCCAATATGCTAAAGACTATTATACCCCTAAATGAAAATTACATGTTTTATTATAAGAAGGACTATTTGGTAAATTGACTTGACAATTTAATTACTTTTAACTTCCATTTATTTAACTTTTAAAAACATTTATTCTACCTCTTCACCTTCTCATTTATTAGTTAAAAGAAAACTTACCACATAACCATCTATAAATTACAAGTTTACAACCAAATGTTCTACCAAAAAATGTAATCCACAACTTTTAGTTTTATGTTATGCTATTGGGTTCCTATATATGTTTGTTTGTTGTTTCTAATTTTTATTTGTTCTTTTTGTAGGTTGATGTAATCTTGATGTAGCTTCACCAAACGTCACTTAATGGTTATAATGATGCGGCATCTTCTATGCATTGTAAGTTTACCTCTATATCTTTTTTCTAAGTTTAATTTTTGTAAATACTATATATATTAAGACTTTTGTATCCCTATACTAATAACATAAATTTCATTGGGATGAGGTTGTTTTGATCATATTAAGAAATGTAACCTCCAAAGCTTTTCATTTTTGAAAAATGAAACCTCCACATGTTTTCATCTTCATCCTTAAAGGTAAACTTCTAAACTCTTCCATGTGATTTGTTCATAATAAATGTCTTATTTTTCCTCTCTACCACTTGATGTATCCTTCATTTTATAAACAATTATTCATCAACAAAATCATCTTAGGTAAACTCTTTTTCTTTCTTCTGTTAATCACTTGATCTGTTTTTTCATTTCACAAACGGTTATTCTTCAACCAAGTCGTTTTTCAGGTTATTTTAGGAATACTTCCGAGTATTATTACTATTGATGTCTGTTGACATTTGTTTATTTTTAATTTTGTCTTCTATATTTTTATTGTATTTCTTCAATGGAAGCGTAGGGTTGTTTTTCGCAACGGTTTAAAGTTTTGATAGCAACAAGATATGATAATCTAATGTTACAAGTAAGTATTACAATCTAAGATACATAACCTCAACAATTTTTCAATATGTTATTTTTCAATTGGTGTTCTTATTCTTTTAAGTTTATTTAAAGAAGACTAATTCATATATTATTTTCTTTTGACATTTATTGGAATTTTAGAGGGTTTTTTTAGTCTTCTACTAATTTTTTTAAAGTTTTAAATCAATATATTTTTGTTTACATGAAATTTGAGATAGTAATATATATATATATATATATATAAATCGAATACGATAATAAACCGATTATAATTGATATAAATATAGATAAAATGAATATAACGATTAATTATCTTACTCTAATACCTTTTTAATTTACACAAGACAAAAAACTTACAAAAATCAATCAGGAAAACTGATTCGAGAAAACTAATTCGAGTATACATTTCTTTTACCTTTTTGATTATTTTTCATATTCTAATATTTTTCCCAAGTTTTAAATTTTACTAATCAATTCAACTCTTGAAGATTAATAATTTTATTTACATAAGATTTAAATACAATAAAAAATGGACTCTAATTAATATAGAATAGAAAAAATTAAGAGAATAAGTAATCACATCAATTTAATACCTTTTAATTTACAAATAAAAGATATTTTTTGCAATCAATATACATAAATAAAATACATATATATTTAAAAATAATACAACTAAAAATTATAATATTCCTATTTAATATATAAGTGAATAATAGTTAGCATGAATTATTATTTATTCATTACCTATTTTGTTTGATCTTTGTTGGGATTTTAGAGGTTTTTTATTTCAGGTTTACTCGAAGCTTTGACAACCACTGTAGGAGGTGTAATGTACATGCGCTCATTTTAAGGGGATGCAATATTTCTCAGTTTGGGTCTAATATTTATTCTAATATTTTAAACATGAATCCACGTTGCAATCAAATGGTAAATATTATAGTGTAAAGATAAAAACGATCTATGATGAATGTTTGGTAAATATTATAGTGTAAAAATAAAAGATATCTATGATGAAGGCTTGGATTTTAGAGGTTTTTTCTTATTTGTGTTTGTTGTACTTTTTTATGTTTAAAATTTTACTAACCATCTTAACTTTTATTAAAATCAATATTTTTTTTAAAGCTATAAGGTTGCATCCAACATAATTGGTGTGTTCAACATTATTTTGATTGTATTTATTCTCCATTATTTTAAGAAAAGTCATGGTTTACAAAGTAATAAACATTGACTTATAATTCTTAATGTATTTGAGACTTATTTTAATGTATGTTGGACTAAAAACTACCTTTGGATAACGGATGCTGGTTGTGAATATTACATTTTATAGACCATGGGAGCTTTTGAATCCAAAAGGAGATCAGGATTTGATTAATTTGGATATGGTTTGAATTAACAAAAATGTGTGTTCTTATATTAACAAAGTTGGAAAATGTTGGTCCCAATTATGAAAAATCCTTTTTGTTTCGATTATTGTTTGGGGTATGAAGGTAGTTTTAACCACTTATATTTAGATGTTTTAGTTGGTGTACTTCATGTCAACATTAAGGGTATGTCCTATTTGAAAATTAGACATGCATTTGTGCGGTAGTTACTGTGTCATTTGTACGTACTTTTATTTATTTCACAATAAAATTGTCAGATGTATTAAAAAGTTAATATAATAAAGCAAAAAAGAAAGAAAAATCAATGAATGCTAACCTATATAAGTTAAAGACTTTTCTATCCTTATACTTAAAACATAAAGTTCATTAAGATAAGGTCATTTTGGTCATTTTTATAAATAGAATTGTAACATCCAAACATTTAATATGATTCATTTATTTGGCCATATAATTGTTTAACTTTTCATTCACTCTACAAACCCTTCATCTATTTACCCTCCTAACATTTTCATCTCCATTCTTCTAGATAAACCCTCTAAATCATTTCATCTGCATTCTTGAAGGTTTCACCTCCAAACCTTCCATGTATTTTAGATTCTTCTTAATCACTTGACAAACCATCAATCTTTAACCACAATTTTTTTTTATTTACATCAATCTAATACTTTTTAATTTAACTGTAAAAAAATTCTATCAACTTATCATTTATTGTTATTTGCATAAACTCATATCTATAAATAAGTGAGTTAAATTTTTTATATAACACTCATTATATATTTTAATATGATTAAATAACAATTATCAATATCATTAATTGAGTAACATAATACTTTTATTTAGTTAATTGTAAAAATTAATTATTCAATTTATTGCAATTTATGTTACTAATTATTCATTTTCTTTTTTTATGTTACTAACTAAGTAACTCTTTATTTTCTTTTTTTTTACTTTGAGTAATAATTTATTTCTCTTATTTAAGCATCAGTGTTTTTTTTTTTTTGATTGACTATGTTATTTGTTTTTTAACATACAATAACCTACATCTCAATCTCTCCATCTAACATATTTAGTTAAGTTTTTTATTTAGATACATGTGTGTTGAAGGTTATTGAGGTTCTACAATGAAGGTGATGTTGTAGTTGTCTTAATTGGTTAAAAAAATCTAAGATTTTGTTATTTCTTACTCATATATTTCTGATGTGGCTGTTGAAGTTGTAACATAAATGGTTGTGTTCTTTTAGTTGTTAAAAAGATTTGAGGATAGTTTGGTTGTGAGTTTTCCATCAGATGGTTCATTTATTATATTATTATACTGATACGTTGAAATTAATAGTTTTAAGTTTTAACAAAGTATTGCTCTTATCGATTATAAGGGTAATGGTTCAATTAGTACGATGAAGTGAGTGGTATCGCTAAGGTTGGTGTCATAAAGTTAACTTATTGAAATTAATACTAGGATAATTTCTTCACATTTCACCTTTAACTTTGTGTAATGCATGCAAATGCAATTAAAAGCTTTACAAATTCCATATTTACATACTAACCAATTAAAATAACTATTTCTTAAACACTTCAAATACATTGTTAATCACATTTTATTAGTTATTAATTAATAATTTATGTTTAACTTTAACTTACTTTTTATTTTTGAACGACATAACTTTAACTTACTTGCGATTCTCCTAATCATATATTTTTTTCGTGTCGTGCAACGCACATAAAAGCAAGATGTTGGAAGATGATGTGGACATCCTTGTTGGGTTTTTGTGGGTATCCTCGGATCAAACTGACTCGAGGATTAATACAGATTTAACGAACCTCGCTGGTTTGTTAAATCACACAGGTTAATCAAACTGATGAAACCTACGCTATCAGAAACACGCTGTTTCTGATCTATTCGTGCGGAAGCGATAAAAGCTAAAAACCCATTGTTAACCTAATGATCTTTAATCGTTTCTAGTTTCAATCCTAATGGTTTAGATTAGGTCAATTTACCTGGATTGCTTGATGATAGTCCACCGGTGATCGACCAACGAACGTCCTTCTAGTTGAACTTTATGAAACCCGAACAACCAAAACAGAAAAACCGACCGGGGGGGATGTTTTGCGCCGGTTTGAGAGAGGGAGGAGGAGGGAGACTGAAACTGATTTTCTTAGCTGAAAAGCTTAGATTTTTCCTTAACCCATAAGCCTTATTTATATGGAGGAAAAATACAGTTTGTATGGAATCCAGTTTCCTTATTATAATTATCTCAAATCCTTTCCTTTTTAAATAGCTGGAAAAGAATTTGCATACGATAATTATAATTATATATATTTATCTAATATATATATAAAACCTTATTAATTAACTATTATATATTTATTTATCTAATAAATATATAATATCCTAATTAATTAATAACCCTCCAACTTTGGTAATTCTGACTGTAATTACCCAATAGATTTATAATACACTATTATAAATCCTAACTCTCCATTTCTGGGTTTCATCTAACTTGTTCGACTTATAGGTCCTCACAGGTGTGACCCTCAAGTGTCTTGTAACATTGGATGTATAATCACTTGGTTTGTCAACTCTGCACATAATTCCTAACAGACTCCCACTTGTGCAAGTTGGCAATACCGTCTTTGATTATACGGTCCTAAGGAGGCCCCTAGACAGGCACTTAGGCTGACCAGGTTACAAGAACTCTTATACCCAGACTGGTGATATAAATGTTCCGTAAGGAACTTGGTATCTATGAAACTACTGTTCATTGATTGGGTATATCTTGGCTTTTCCCTTTGCATCGCGATATTTCATCTGTGAGTATGAGCTTGGAAAGTGTCAACTCTAAATACTCAAGATTCTGTTTTCTTGATTATCTGACTTTCACTGATAGGTAAACGACAAAGAACTAATCAGTTCGTTTGGGCATGGCCATGCACTTCATCAGTATACTCAGTCAGTCAAGATGGGCCCAGAAATATCTCTCTTCTGTGGAGAGGTGCAAATCCCATCTTGCATATCTGCCTTTAACACCACGGCTTCCGCTGAATCTAGTTACACCCTTTATAGCCACCCTGTTACGGCGTAGCGGTTGAGTGCACTAAGAATTCAGTAGTCCTCATGATGTCAAATCAGATACCTCAGGTGATAGGGACAACCACTGTGAGATTCACTTATGACTTCATTCCAAGAAGTAATCTCAACCGCGGATCACGTCCGATATTTGCTACTCTATCAAATATTTGTGCAACTTTTAGTCTACAACACTTGTAGCTGTTATTCAGCAACTGATCATAACTACCTAAAAGTTCACAATGACTTTAACACCTTATCATGCTCCCACAATGATAAGTTGTCACGGACAGATTTTGAATGAATAATTGGAGACTGATTTCATTCCTGGATATATTAAAACATGCAAAATGTGAAAGTGATAAAGAAATCAATCTTGTATAGTCCATATTACACGCTGTAATAATAACAAGATTGAATGTCTTTTCTTTAATAACTTTCATAATATCTATTTAACGTTTGTTAAATATTGGTCTAAAATGAAGTATCACCTATCTTCAGTTTAAACCCTTTGATTAAAGTTTACCATTTTAATCAAAGTGATAACCAAAATACAAGTCTGTTTATACGATCTACTTGTATCTGCTAATTATTGTTCTGCAAACACCTTATAAAAACAATAACTAGACTTTTATCATATTCCATGAACTGAGAGACCTGGAGTAACTTCCAGTTCCTGAATATGTAAGACTGCAACTTTCCTTAGTTGTTGTGTAGATGAATGATTTCTACCTGAAATCAGATTCCATTTGTAATGCTGGCAAATCTACTGGAATCTTATATTTTAATCCAACACTCTAATTATTGATTTTAAAGTCAGTCACGACCTTTGTTTCATGGGTCTTGAAACTTTTATCCTTTTTGACTAAAAGGGTAAATTATATCTTATGAACTCTTATCCTACCTGGATTATGAATTCCGAGATACATCAATAATTGCATCTTTTATTCTTTATCTCAGACTAGATAGAGAATAAATTGGGCTCCCACTTACTTATATAAAAACTAACTATTACTCAAAATTTTACTATTGACTTAGTCAAAACTTTGATTAGTCAATTTTAAATTTTAAGTAATGAACTTTGAGAATTTCCTTTTATGAAACTTAACTGGATTTAGTCAAATCCTAATTCCAGATCTTGGAATCTATTCTAGTTTCATAAATACTGTTATTAACGCTATCTGAGTTAATATTCTAAATTCTCTTTTTAAAACATTTGAATGATAAAACTTGATCAAACTAGATTAGTTAATCCTGAGAATTTTCTTTTATAAAACTTAACTGGATTAGATTAAATCCTGATTCCAGAACTTGGAATCTTTCTAGTTTTACAAATACTGTTATTAACGCTATCTGAGTTAATATTCTAAATTCTCCCTTTTTGATCACTAAACTATTATTCATAAATGTTTTATTCTCAAAACACATTCCTATGGAATCTCGTGTGTTTTGATAGTTTTCATACAAATTACTTCAATTTAATAGATTTTATTGAAGTAACTATAACAGGCAACATCTAGGATCATACAAATTCAAGAACACTAAGTACAACCAGATATTTCAACGTCAAGATAATAATTTTTGAAAATAAAGCCATAGAATTATAAATTCAAAAATTACAATAATCCAAAAACTGTTTAAAACATAAAAACTAGAAATAGCTGTTTTAAAACTTAAATCCAAAATATCTTGACTTAAATTGAAATAAACTTGTACTTCAGATCCTCAGCAACTTCTGGGCACTTCACTTCATTTCTGACCTCCTGCAATAATCATTTGCTCTAGGTATCAGTATACTTGTAAGCTAACAAGTAAGAAGTGACAAAATAAAGCAATCATAAATTTCTGAGGTTTATATACCTGCTTCATGACGCTTAGGGCAGTTTTGCCTCCAGTGACCGATCTCATTGCATATGAAGCAGCGATTCTCGGTCCTAGCTTTGTTTGGCTTAACCTTCTTGCCCTTGCCCTTGCTTTTGCCTTTCTTGGGTGCACTCTGGATGGCCTGGACTGGTCCTTTTCCTTTACTGGTGCTAGCTTGCCCATTCTTCTTTTTAACCCCTCCGTCTTTCACCATCAAGACATCCTTGGTCTTGTTCTTGTTCCCCATATTCAGTTCAGCTGTCTTAAGCATGGAGTGCAACTCTGCTATTGTTTTCTCCATGTTATTCATATTGTAATTGACTACGAAGGGCCTGTAGTCTTCTGACAGTGAATTGAGTATGGTGTCTGTTGCTAGCTGCAACGGAACAGGATGACCAAGCCTCTCCAGATGATCTAAGTGCCGTTTCATTTTCATGACATGGTCACTTACTGATGTCCCTTTTACCATCTTGCACTCATTGAATGCTTTGGTGGCATCGTAGCGTTCTGTACGAGCCTGGGTCTGGAACATGTCCCTCAGCTGGCGGATCATGTCATAAGCATTTGTATTTATGAGCCCTGCTTGCAGATCTGGGCTCATAGTTGCTAGCATCAGACAGGCGACATCAAGGAGATCATCCGAGTGCTTCTTGTGGGCATTTCTGGCAGCAGCCGGAGCGTTTGCCGGAGGTGCCTCCCCAAGTGGCTCTTCAAGCACATACCATTTTCTCTCATGTCTGAGCACAATCATCAAATTGCGCTCCCAGTCGAGAAAATTAGAGCCGGTCAGTTTATCTTTCTCTAGGATAGATCGGAGGGAAAGATTGTTAGTGCTGGTAACAGTGCTTGCCATCTACACAAAATAAAACTTTTGGTCTTAGCAACTGTAAATAGATTAATTTCCAATAAAATATCAATAAACCTTTAAATGATCAATTTATTGGACTAGGATCCTTATTTCATACGTCCTGATGTGCGTAATGTTCTTGCTCCACCAGACCCGTATTTATTTCGGTAGGTAAGGACTTTTACCAATCATGTCTAACTGACATGACTCCTAGATCTTTTCGGGACCATGGCAACTACCTGTGCATGTTTTAGTCCCTCTAAGTGCTTTTTGGCCCGGTACCACCCGGTGAACATTATAGTACCAAAACAGATCTCACCATTTTGGGGACCTGATCACTATACTCTGGCCGGTACCACCCGGAGATAATTCGCAGAGTTATGTAACCCCTCCAGCTTCAGTTTGAACACGGACGTTGAATGTGTGATCACTTACAACGCCTATGTACTTTACGCCGAAGGTGCCCTTAGATGGGTTGCACTACTGATCTATGATTTTCGGGGTTTTGAAAAACTTTATTTCCAGGATTTTGAAAAACTGATTGTTATAAAGGCTACTTACGTTTTAAACTAACTGTTTCAAACATACATGTGATTTTAAAACCAACTGTTCTAAAATCACTTGCCAATTTAAAACTAACTGTTTTAATAGCACATCTAGTTGATTAAAACTAACTGTTTTTGTCAATTTGCCTTTGTGTAAAACAATCATTTATAGGTTTTAAAACAAAACTATCGTTTTGAAAAGTTTGACAAAACTAATAAAACCTATATACCTTTTGTGATATATTCTAGTTTTAAAAATAACAACTTTATTTAAAACTATTAAACATGCAAGATATCACAAATAATTAATCAACCATGTAATTAAACAACAATTAATCACATAGCAGCTAGTTATAGTTTTTGCCAACTTTTCCTAAGGACCAATAATGACCTATTTCACCAAACGCTTCAAAACTTGCGTAGCTCCCACTGGCCTCGTCATCCCAAAAGAAAAAATTTCTATCCTAAGGTCATTATTACATAAGGGGTTGTAAATGGCACGCAGGCCTCCCCGCAAATATGTCAAGGGTCTAGGTTGGCAAAACACTATAATAGATATATATATATATATATGTAAAATCAAACTGAAATCCATATATCGAGCTCAAGCATTTATGTAAATATATATGCAATATAATAAAAGCAATTTTATAATTACGAGAAATAGAACTGGATCCGTTAAAATTATTTTGTTTCAATTATCGCAAGACTTAACTGATTCGTAAAACAAACTGTTTTATGAACCACAAACCCCTTTTAGACTGAAAAAATGGTTTTTATCTAAAACTGTGGTTTATAAACAATAAATCTTATTTTACAAAACTGAAACCATTTTATCCAAAAATTATATCAAACGCGTTTTAATGATCCAATTTTACAATATTGGCCCTTAGTGTTTTAATTAAATAGTAAAAACATAAAATTAGGCCTATTTGAAAAACCGGTAAAAAAAAAAATTAATTCCGAAACTCAACTGGTTTGAATAAATTTTATTGGAAAAATAATTTTGGATAAGAAAGCCTAAAACAAAAAATCTCCTTTTGGGCCATAACTTGGTCCAAAAACCGGGCTTTTGGGCCTGGTATCATTTAGGCCCAACAATACGAAAAACCCTAGGTCGATCACAAGTCTGGTTCGTGTCGTGAAAACGCGGCTTGCGCCGTGATTTCCTCGAGTGCACACTACCACCACCATGGTGGCTTCTGGCGGGCGTACCTGCCGGTTGATCGACTACCGCCACCGCTTGGCGCGGCCATGAGGCAGCCAGCAGTGGCCGGTTCGCACACCATCATTACCAAGGTGGTTTCTGGTGGTTGCTGTTTGGTGATTACAACCACCATCAGCTGTCGCCGCCACCAACACGGTGGTTCTGGTCAGCCATGGCTTAATCGGTAGCCGCCGCCACCGTTTTGCGCGACTTGGCCGGTGATTGTGAGAACCGGCGTCGACGGTTAAGGACACCGCCATCCACCACCGCTGTCGCGGTACCTGGTGGTTGCGGTGTGGCCTTGTCTTGGCCACCGTGGATGCGACGATAGCAGCAGCCACAGCCACCCCCATCGCCGCTCCGGCGACTGCAGCAGCTCCGGGCTGCCACCGCTGCCGTGATTGCGATTAACAAAACCACCGTTGCCACCACCACCACATACGGTGGTGTGGTGGCTGTCATTCAATCGAGCCGGCGCCACCGTATGGCGGCCGTGGTTCTTAATTGACACCACCACAGCCTCGTTCAGAAGAGGCAAACGGCCCCGATTGCCGCCGTGGTTGACGACGACATCCGTCACCACCATCTGTGGCGGCTCCGGCCTCAGCTGTCACCACCACCACTCACGGTGGTATGCCGTTTCGACGTGGCAGCCGTGGTTGCCAACAGGCACCGCTACCACCTCGCTGGTGGTTGCGGTTTGTGGCCACCACCAATCACCGCCACCACCGTAGCTGGTGGTTTCGGTCCTGTGGTTTACATTCGACGGTCAACGCCGCCACCACCAATCTGGTGGTGCGGCTTGGTGGTCTGTGGTAGCGACCGACGCTATCACCACCGATCTGGTGGTCTCGCTTGGTGCTTGGTTTGTTTTTCATAACCGGTGATTGGCCTGGCGGTCCGGTCGGCTAACTGCTGCCGTTCCACCGCCGATCATAGGTTTGGTGTCTTTGGTGTGATGCGATAAAAAAAATAAAACTTTAAAACCAAAACGAGAATTAAAACGAATAATTTAAACGGATCACACATAAACAGATAAATCTGATAAAACTAAAACGATTATTAACAATGGCTCTGATACCACTGTTGGGTTTTTGTGGGTATCCTCGGATCAAACTGACTCGAGGATTAATACAGATTTAACGAACCTCGCTGGTTTGTTAAATCACACAGGTTAATCAAACTGATGAAACCTACGCGATCAGAAACACGCTGTTTCTGATCTATTCGTGCGGAAGCGATAAAAGCTAAAAACCCATTGTTAACCTAATGATCTTTAATCGTTTCTAGTTTCAATCCTAATGGTTTAGATTAGGTCAATTTACCTGGATTGCTTGATGATAGTCCACCGGTGATCGACCAACGAACGTCCTTTTAGTTGAACTTTATGAAACCCGAACAACCAAAACAGAAAAAACCGACCGGGGGGGGATGTTTTGCGCCGGTTTGAGAGAGGGAGGAGGAGGGAGACTGAAACTGATTTTCTTAGCTGAAAAGCTTAGATTTTTCCTTAACCCATAAGCCTTATTTATATGGAGGAAAAATACAGTTTGTATGGAATCCAGTTACCTTATTATAATTATCTCAAATCCTTTCCTTTTTAAATAGCTGGAAAAGAATTTGCATACGATAATTATAATTATATATATTTATCTAATATATATATATAAAACCTTATTAATTAACTATTATATATTTATTTATCTAATAAATATATAATATCCTAATTAATTAATAACCCTCCAACTTTGGTAATTCTGACTGTAATTACCCAATAGATTTATAATACACTATTATAAATCCTAACTCTCCATCTCTGGGTTTCATCTAACTTGTTCGACTTATAGGTCCTCACAGGTGTGACCCTCAAGTGTCTTGTAACATTGGATGTATAATCACTTGGTTTGTCAACTCTGCACATAATTCCTAACAATCCTATCTATTGAGTATTAGCCTATAGGATTTTTCTCATTGTTTTGAGTTTTTTATATATAAAATAAGTTAAAGACAATTGTACCCCTAAATGAAAATTGTCTCTTTTATTATAAGAAGGCTTCTTTGGTAAATTGACATCCAATTTAATTAGCTTTAACTAACAAACTATTTATCTTCCTAAAGACATTCATTTCACTCTTTTCATCTTCCCATTTATTAATTTTAATATTGTAAAAGACTTTTCTACCCACATATATGGATGTACA
Organism: Centaurea solstitialis; assembly: GCA_030169165.1. Classification (NCBI taxonomy): domain Eukaryota; kingdom Viridiplantae; phylum Streptophyta; class Magnoliopsida; order Asterales; family Asteraceae; genus Centaurea; species Centaurea solstitialis. The sequence continues at coordinate 71,246,039 of CM058042.1, forward strand.
ATTCATTATCTACAAGGTCATTTTGATAATTTCACATATTTGCATGTAAGATAACTCAAAATAACTTCATCTTCATCTTCATCATAATTAATTGTTCATTAATCTTCATTAATTCATTGGTTAGAGATAATATTCATGATAAATAGACATTCTTCTACATCATTGTAGTGGGAAATTTGTTCTACATCAAATTCAACTTCATAAATCGATATTCAACATCATATCTATCAAATTCTTCGTCTAAGTTGTGATGTTCTCTTATCCTTAGTCATTTTGGGAATATTATCAATCTCATAAAGTATTTGGTCATGTTCTTGGTTTAGTTTTCAATCTCTTACATGCATTGCACAAAACATACGATTATGTTCATGATTTTGGTTTTATTTTCAATTTTGACATTACAACATTCGATTCCCTTAATTTCTATTAAAGGTAAGAACTAACTTTGTTTTACGATTTTGTATTTGAGTTTTTATTTTTATGTTGTAGGTAGAAGTAGACGTTGATTTCACGGTGACTGAAATGCCCATGAAGTAAACCTCAGCTTATTCTTCTCTCATTAAATTTTGCAGGTTTTTTGTACTTCTATTTTGAAATTTAGGGGTTTTTTAATCACGATTTCATCAGTTTTTATACGTTTTAGGGATTTCTTTTTGCAAGCATTCTTCACCCATTACCAACTCTTGATATGTTCTTTTTAGGTTTTTATAAGCCTTATGTTTTGTTCTATGTTCTATCTTATGGATTTATGGAATGTTTCATCAAAATCCATTTAACTTTGGTTCTATCTTATGTTTGAATTGGTTTATATGTTTTTTATTGTTTCACTTTGGTAGAATTTATTTTCTATTGGTATTGATGTTTTTCCTCCATAAATTTAGGTAATTGATAACTCTCTAATTTGAGAGTTATTTAGTGTTTAATAACCTCATTTTGTATATTATTTTATACCCACTTTGCTCTTTTTCTTTCTCTTTGGACCAAAATGTTTTGAAAAGGTTTTGATAAACACAAAAGATCAAGTTTGATGTAAAACGACCTAAAAGCTCAACAAATCAGTCCAAATCCCGAAAGCAGTCCAAAAGCTCTCCAACAGTTCAAGGTTCAAAAATGCAGAAGACCCCTTTGTGTCACCACTGAGGGGAACGATTTTAAATTGGCCTTTGGAAATTCTGAAGAGGCAAATGTGCTGCAAGTGGCCCACATGGCCCATGTGAAGAGAATAAAGAATTGATCTGCTGAAGAGGATAAGATGCCTTCTATTGGATGAATCTATACCCATGGATTATATCCATGGGTTAGAATTCTTTATATAAACAAGTTGATGCTTTCTCAATTGAGGAAGCCCCAACACATCTGCTACTTCTTATTTCTTCTTCCTTACCTTGCTCCTCCATTAATGGAGGAGCTTAAGGTTTTCTTCTTTTTGTTCTCTTTCTTTTTACTGCTTTATTTAAATATCCGTCTTTAAGCTTTTCGTATTTATTTTCTCGTACTGTAGTTTATCTTTCGTATTTTATTTTATGCAAGTAATAGTTAATTTTATTTTATATATGTCTTTTATTTTAGGCTAAACCCCTTATGGGTGTGGGTGTAAGTCTCTCTTAAGACCGTGTAGACAACACTTGGGTGTTGTCATTACTTTCGGATCTTAAGATTGGTTATTTGAACCGACGCTTAATTTCGATACAGATAAACCGATCATTTTGATGTGTCGTGTTAGACCTCAGATCCAGAGATGGGCGGGTCCGAAATACGGTTTGGATAATGCACGAAGAGCTCGAGAGGGCCTTTGATAATCACGCAGAGATGCGGGTTCTGTATGGTTTTCTAAGGTTCAGTAAGCCGGTCGGGATTTATATCACAAGGAGACTTGGGTGTAAATCCCCATACTCGGTGGAACGAGATTTTCTTTAAAGTCTACTTAGTAAAACCGGCAATCTTACGATTTGGTAGTAACGACGACTTCGTAGCAACTTCACGGTATGTTTTGTAAAAACGTAGTTTCGAGAGATTTGGGTTTTTATGAATAATCCCATAACGTGAAGTTTCTAAACTCGTGTACTACCTGGTTTTAAGAGAAAGCTTACACTCATTCCCTTTGCTTTAATTTTCTTTAATTAATTGTTATAAATCTCCCAAAAATATTATCTTCTTCTCTAACTGAAATCAATGTATTCTCAACTCTATATTCGAAATTCTGAAAACCAATCCCTGTGGAAATGATCTTGATTTACTTATCACTTTATTACTTGTAGCGATCCCAGTGTCGGTATATACTTGTATCCTCATTGTGGTGATATTGTGGCCACATAGTGGCACGGACAGCATTTCCGCTACCAGTAACACCTTTCATGCTTTTGTAAAATTTTAAATTTTGGTGTTGTTGATTATCTCACACCTCTAAGAATATGATGGATTGAAAGTAATACATTTTAGCAACACATAAGGTTTTCTTATTTTCAATCATCCATTGTTGCAAAAGTAACACTTTTATATAACATACCAACTGAAAAATATATATTATAAGATTAATTGAGAATTAAATACCAACTAAACTTATTAAAAAGCAATTGAGAATTAATTATTTTAAAAGATTACATTTGGTTAGTTTTTGGATATCTAATCTTGATGATAAATTGATACATTAATGAGCGTATGTGATCTTTCTTAAAACCAAGGGTTATGTGACCATGTAAGGCATTTTTTACTTTAGTTTTTGAAATATGGCTAAAAAATATGAAGGTCAATAAACAAATTGGTGTATCTATAAATTATAACTTTATAAAAAGAATAAGACTTACACATGATCTGACAATCTAATATTTCAATATTTTGAAATTTTGAATTGTACTTTTGTTTTGGTCATCATATATCCATGGAGAGATGATATGTTGGAGAATAGATTTAAGTATGTAAAAAAATTGTGCTAAATGTGAAAAAAGTACATTTCCTAAATATGTTTTTTGACACACCCTTTAATTTAAAGTACTTTATATATAAAAATTATTAGTGTGTCTTTGATAAGTAAAAGGTTCATTAACTAAATATGCTTTTAAGCCGACTCTTTACATAAAAAGAAAATATTTATCCATATAATAAGTAAGTAGAAAAATTAAAAAAAATCACAATAGATATATGAGGTAGCATCGTAGAAAATGTTATTTAAGTTCAAAATTACCCAAATTTTGTTTTATTAAGGATACATCTTAAGTTATTCATAACAAAAATTGATTAATATAGTCAATATATGCAACTTAACCACTAAATAAATAAAACTTAAAAATAATTTGATATTTGATTAAGTATTTTAAAATAAATGATGAAGATGTATTTAAAAAGTATTAATGTGCAAAGGCTAAAAGAACAACTAAAATGATTAGGTATTTCATATAAAGTGAAATGACGATTCATAATAGTTTAATATCTTATTTGTAAATAAACTCATGTTATTTAACTTTAAAAAAAGGAATCTAATAAAATTATCGCCACCGCGCAACGCGCGGTGCACAACACTAGTTTCTTGTTAAACGATTACCAAGAACTAATGAAGATTATACCCATATTTACCCAATATTTTATGAAGTATTCTTGATTTCTTTTGGTAATATGCTACTAAAAAGTAAAAACTGATTATGTGTTTGGGATGTATTAGAATTTGATTGATTTTACAGCTTGAATTTCTTAATAGGAAGAAGATTTTTTGTAAAACTCAAATGTTGTAATAGGAGTGATGGGTAGATTACGAAAATGAAGGTTTTAACTATGGGCAGTGTAGATTTTACTTTTGTCTTCAATAAGTTCTTCTATCATTAACAAGAAAGAAGTTTAAATTTCGTAAATAATTCAACTCTTACTACGGTAAGTAGGAATGGCCAAAAATTGGTGTTGATATTTGATTTGCTATTCATAGCAGTCCCAGCAACGACCAATTAAAACCCACAACCCGGTCTCCATGGTTAGTAATCGGTTTGGGCCAGACTCAAATCAGTCACAAGTTTTTTTCAAAACTTAATTTTGGACGTACACAAAATTAGTGTTAGAAGATTTTCTGTTTTTAGGCAATATCTTATTGAAATACACTTTAAACCTCTTTTGGACATTCAAATACACTTGGATCTTTTGTATACAAAAATGTTATAGATGTTTTTATAATTAAAATTTTTAAAATTTAGTATTGGAACATTTACAAAATATTGAAAATGTCAAAAGAACTTGAAAATAAAACTTGAAATTTTTGGTTAAAAAACTTAGAAAATCTTGTAAAATTATCAAAAAACTTGATATATAATTTATATATTTTTTAATCAAGCCTATGTATAATTGGTTCCGATATGGGATGGGAATACAGGTAATGGACTAACAGGTCGGTCCCAGTTGCGGTCAACTCTAGCTCCAAATTGATCCTGGTTGCAGTCCTCCGCCAGTCCCATATAGCAATCTCTAAGCCGAAAATAACCTATCATCAGGTAAGTGGTTGATAATAGGTTAGTAAACAGAGCCTTAGAGATGTTTACGACACTTATCAGGTAAGTGTTTATTAGATATTATTTACTTTATTGGGTGAATATGGCAAGATCAATCTTATCCGATAAGAGGAAGTATAAGGATCAATAGTTTTACACGGAGTAAAAACACTCTTTATTCTATAAACGATTACCAAGTAAAAGGTGTTTGTAAAGCAAATAATTTATCAAAAGGCTAAAGTGGCATAGGAAGGAAAAGTGAAGGATGATTTTCATAATTTTATCAAAAGTTTGAAAGTAGAACAAGAGTGGGACAATGTTCCATCCTACCCTCTGGAACTAAGTAGAACAAAGTCACATTTACCATTATACTCCTCAAAATACAAATTGATTTTATCTTTCTTTATAATTGCCTCATACTTAGGGGTGAACAAAACTCGACCAAATCCAAAAAACTGAAAATCCGATTCAGAAAATCTCGAATCTACCTGACCCACATAACTCGAACTAACTCGATTTTCGAAATCGAACTTTATGATGATCTTCGAACTAACCTGAAACTCGATCGAAAATACAACTAATAATGTATATTGCTACTATTTATCTTGCAAGTTATAATTTTTGATTATATACTTGATTATAGTTTTGTTGATACGAAGATTGGGGTTTTTTGTATTTTGTTAATTTTCATTTAGATCGACTATTAAGTAAAAAATGCTAAAATTTTTATAAGGGATAAGATGGTCATTTCATCAGAGATGTTTTTTGTTTTTAATTTGATGTGAAGATACAAAAATCATATGCATCATCGCTGGTACAGGTCAACAATGGCAGATTGAACGCAACCAAACCAAACAGCAGGCAGGCAGGCATTTAACAGTTGAAGTCTCTTCCTTCTTCCCTATTTCACTAGTCTAGGGTTTTTCATTTTCCCCTCTTTTTTCTTCAACAAACTCAAATCAATCAATCCAAAAAGCAAGCAAGCAAGAAGAAAATGGCAAATCAAGGTGCCAAGAAGCGAAGGGATGAGAATACTCGTCATATCAACAATCTCTTTCGCATCATCCTCGCCTGCAATGTATGTATATATATATACTCTCTTTACTATCCACTTCATCAATTCATTCTAAAATCATCATGTATTAATTAGGGCTACAACTCTTCAATTTCATTTTATTTGGAATAGGACTTATAAACAGATTGTTAACCAAGTCTATGAATATGCACCTGGTATATTGTTTATAAATTCTGCTTGTCCAACTTAAAATGTGTTGTTATTTTCATCATAATCAATCCAAATGGTTGCTATAGTCTTATATAAATATATAATGTTGTGGTGTTTCTTTGCTATTTCTGATGTTACTGGTTGATGCTATGTAGGCCATTTATATCATCTTAAGGGCAGGGGTCTTTTATTCCAGCTTTACATGGCTACATTGGATTGGCCTTTTACTGACTTCTGGTGCCTACTATCTTTGCTACCAACAACTGGCATCAATGGCAAAACCAACCTATACCGATAACGGTGACCTTTTAGATGGTGGATTTGATATGAGCACCGGTGGTGCTTGTGGGTGCGTATCTTTTTTTCTTTTCAAGATGCCGTTGCGTAGTAGAGTTCATACCTTTTTTTTAACAAAAGATAGTCGATCTATGTAATAGTAGAGTTCATGGTATCTAATAGGATGAAAACCTTCATATTTTTAGCAAAGTTTCAACTGTCCAGTAACCGCTGTTATTTCCCTGTTGAGATGAAATTCATCGATAAAAAAAGAAGAAAAAAACAACTAGATGGTCAACTGATCTGCCGACTTTCATTCCTTTGTTTCTTGGATGTGATAGAACTACGAAAACTACTATTGTGAATTTAGTACTTGTGGCTGGTATATTATTTATAAAGCTTTCTTCCAAAATCTATTATATTTTTCAAAACTTGATCGCTGACCAGCATTTCAAATATTTCCTATAATAACTTGTGCATTCTTGCATTTTGTTATCATTGCATTTAGATGTCTCCTATAACAGTGGATGTTACGAAGACACTGTCAACCATTGAAACATTGAAGACTTCTGTTATGCTATGTTTTCTTTGAACTTTCTGAAAACACTGTCAACAGATACAAATTTAAGATTTTGGTTATGCTGTGTTTTCTTTGAAATATCTGCTACGGTTCTTGCCCTTTAAGACTTTGGTTATACTACGTTTCTTTAAACTACTGGCTACATTTCTTGCTCTTGCAAAACAGTTGATTGGTTGAGACAGTTGATCACATAAACTCAGCAAGACGCAATCTATTCAATGTGGCATATTTTACATTACTTTTTTTGTATCATCAATTTCTCTTTCCTTTTGTTTTCTCTGCAGATACCTGCATGATGTTATCTATATCACTTGCTTTGTGCAACTCACGTCTATCATCTCGGGGAAGTTTTGGTGGATATATGCTGTGGTAAGATCCTTTTCTTGACTATAAATGTCATTCTACTAAACACCCTTTATGAAACATGGCAGGACATCACTTTTAGCCCCAAATATTTTCTTCTTTTTTGTGGATAAAAAGAATGAAATATTGAAGGCATAAGTAGCGAAACATTGTTATAGGCAAAGTCAAAGTATAGGAAACATCAATAATTCTTTTGTTTGATAGGAAATTATGCATCACCATGACCAGTGTAGAAGCAACCTGTAAGAACATCGTCTATTATGTTTGGACTTGGAGTCAGTTTATTTGTTACTATTAATATTTGATTAAAGATGCCTGCTCTATTTCCTGCTAGATGGGTTGAGTGGCCGAGTTGAGACCTTGTTCAGCTGGGCTAAACTTCATTTCAATCTTTGACCAAATTCCATTTAGGCGTTTGGTGTCTATGGAATGGAATTGAATTCCAGACATCCCATCATTCATGGATTTGGTCATTCCATCACAAATGAGAAAGAATTCAATTCCATTCCATCCAATTTACCCAAACTCATATGACCTCCATTGAACCTCCACCGACCACCACTGATCTGAACCACTGCCGACCACCACCGATCTGAATCACTACTGATCTGGACTGCTGCCGACTACCACCTTTCTGAACCACTGTCAACAACCACCGTTCTGAACAATCGCCGACCACCACTTTCGTCCACCATTTATCTGAACCACTGCCGACCCCCGCCGAACACCACCTATATAAAAGGGGTATTTTGATCATTTATTCTTTCCAATTCTTAAGCTATGTTCTACCAACCAAACATGTAGATCCCAAATCATTTAATAGATTCCATTCCAATTCATGCCTACCAAACGCGCTGTCAAATTCCATTCCAGTTTCTTCAAAGTCAATTTCCTTTGACAGCTTCCGTTTCTTCATAAACATTATGTGAACCAAATGCCCCCTAAAGGTGAAGAGTGTGTGTTTTGCGATATATAAATATTATATACTAAAAAAAACTTTCCTTGTAACTTGCCCACGCATAGCACATGATCTTCAACCAAGGGGTTGTGTGGTTGGTTTTCATTTAAGTCTTGTATGGATAAAGTTGCCCGACTATATGGATTAATCTGTCTATTTAGATAGAGATACCTTATTGTTTGTTATGCTGAATAAAAAGTTTGGATGTTAGAATGACTATTTTGCCATCATTGTATATTAAGCACCTATAAACAATAGTTGTTTGATAAATGTGTTGAATAGTTGATTCTGAATGATAAAGTTGTCAATTTAATCAAATTTTAGAATAAAAAACAGTATAAAACTCAATTTGTGCTAGGAATGGATCAAAATGAAAAGAACAAGAATTCTCACTTCAAGAATCAGACATAATTTTTCTGTAGGCCACGGTTCTAAACATCATTCATCCAAGTTTAATGAAACCTGATCTTATTATGGCTATTCAACCCAGAAATGCAACAATTCTCTTTTTCAAAATATGCAGTTTTTCTTTCTTGGAAGAATTTATTGCAAAATTACCTCTTCACCCATCAGTAGCAATTACAAAAATACTGATACATAAGATTCTTCAGTTTTTCATATCTGAGAGGAATTCTTGATAGCATGGAACTACAAACAAAACTTAGAAAAGATGGACAAATTTGGGTACTTCTGGAGCTCCCTTAACAATTGATTTTATTTTTATTTTTTTTACCAGATACCAGGATTTGCAGTCTATAAAGGTTGGGGTTTGATTAAGGGATTTCTCCCTCAAGGTTCACAGGTGCTTTTTTAACTTCAATTTCTCCCCTTTTTTCAACTTGTAACAATAACTCTGAATCCATTAAGAACTCGGTTACTCGGAATGATTATTTATACTAATAATCTACAGGAAGTTGAAGAGGATGAAAAGACTCGAAAGAAAAGAGAAAAGATGGAGAAGAAAGCCTCAAGAGGCAAATTTGTGAAAACAAAAACCCGATAGTTCAAATCGGTAAAGTTTTCTCTTGTGATCTGAATATTTAAGCTGCGTTGTAATGTTAAATAGACCCATATGTTCATCTGCTCATGTTAGATTTATGGACTAAGAGTTCATTGAAGCTTTTCAATATTGAATTAGTTGCTTGAAGGACTACTAAAATCTCTCTTGTCTGCAATTCACATGGTTATGTATATGTATGAGAAAAAAAAATGGTTAATTTCTGGAGCACCCCGGCTGCACTAGTCCTACGGTTATCATGTGAGAGGTAAATTAATGCATGCAGGCTCGAACCAGTGACCTCACTCATTTAGAATTTATCTGATGGTTGACATTTGTTTCCACGTTTCCAACTTTCAGGCTATTTCCATTTTTAGACTCCCTATGTGTATTTTGTATTTATACATATGAAGCAGACGCCGGTTGCCTACCGCTAGCCCTAAGTTTCCTGTTCCCTCCATTTCCACCAATCATGTAAAGCGAGATCATCAATATGGTGAAGTGAGAGAATAAAAGATAGGTTAAATAAGTTTATAATGATGTATATTCACGTGATCGATATTATTTTGCGCATCATGGATATAGATTCAGTTGTGTATGGTTGTGTGTGTGTATAGAAACCGATCTTGACGATTTTAAAGAATTTGTTTAGGAGGGAAGTGGTCATTCTCGAATGGGAAACTGATGGGAACGAAAATGTAGTTTTGATACTAGTCTATTTATCATCGTGATCAATCCCATAGGTGTTTTTGGAGTCTATTTGGCACAATATTTAATTGGGACACGTGAGTGAGATAAAATTATATTTTCTTTCTTGTTCTATCAAAATAGGTAACAAAAATTAGGAAGATAGAGGTGTGAGATTGGTGTATTATTGAAGTATAATTTTTTTGTTAAAACACTAAAACCTTTTAGAATTCTTTCACACATTCACCTTGTTTTGGCCACTCATTATATAACTATACAAACAGCAGGCGCACCGGCCCGACCCGCCGGTGCGACCCGCCCCAAACCCAAGATCCAACCTTATATTTATTTCTATATTTACATATTGCCCCCTCAACTTATAATATTTATTCATTTTATACCTTTTACTTTTCAATATTTTATTTTACGTTTTAGTCATATATCGTATATTGGCTAAAATATGTTTAAAAAATACGTTTTAATTTTAACAAATTACGTCATTATAATCGTATCGTTGACACGATCGAAATGAGTCTAATATTGAATATTTTTTGATGTAATTATTTTATTATATACTATATATATTACGATTATAAAAAAAACCATATAACCCTATACCCATTTTCATATTTACATATTAGCCTCTTAAACTTATAATATTTATTCACTTTATATCTTTTACTTTTCAATATTTCATTTTATGTTTTAGTCATATATTGTATATTGGCTAAAATATGTTAAAAAATATGTTTTAATTTTAACAAATTACGTCATTATAATCGTATCGTTGATGCGATCGAAATGAGCCTAATATTGAATATTTTTTGATGTAATTATTTTATTATATACTATATATATATGCTCCAACTGACCCAAATCTTATACACATTTTCAAATTTACATATTAGCCCTCTAAACTTATAATATTTATTCACTTTATATTTTTTACTTATATTTCATTTTATCTTTTACTCATATATCGTATATTTGCTAAACTATGTTAAAAATTACGTTATGATTTTAACAAATTACGTCATTATAATCGTATCGTCGATACAATCGAAATGGGCCTAATATTGAATATTTTTTGATGTAATTATTTTATTATATACTATATATAGTACGATTATATGAAGCCAAAACACTATTCATAAACAGCAGCTACCGACATTTGAAGAAATTATATTTTACCCCCCTTAAACTTATAATATTTATTTACTTTATACCTTTTAGTTTCTATATTTCATTTTGTGTTTTAGTCATATATCGTATATTGGCTAAAATATGTTAAAGTGTCGGTACCTACTGTTCATGAACAGTCTTTTGGCTTCCTGGTAATTGTTAGTATTGTTAAAATCTCCTAAAAGTAAACTTTTTGATTTTTTGATTTCTTAAATCTTTTATTTATTTTATTAAACCTTTCGTATGACAACATTTGTAGAAACTTTATGTTTCATATGAATTCATGTTACTACTTACGATCAAATCTACCACAGTTTATAACACGGCGTGAAGCTCAGGCTCTTAATAGATAACTTCCTCTAAAATATTAACATAAAATTCAGGTTACTACTTAAGATCAAATCTACCACGGTTTATAACCCGGTGCGAAGCCGGGGCTTTTAATAGGTAACTTCCTCTAAAATATTGTTCACAACAACGGACCTTTATAGTATTAACAAAACTCCCCGCAGCGAAGCGCGGGCAAACCCCCTCGTTAGTAAAATAAAGGGGGTTATTTACACATAGTTATCAACCTTGGATGTCCATTGAAATGACATGCATTGGAATACATGATCTACTGTCAAGCGTTGAGATTAACGGGGATCAAGGGTTTACATCTGCTTCTCACTCTTTTTACATTAACTCAACTTCTTAGACGATTATTTACTTATACATACACACACAATATATATTGTGGTATTCCGTTGTTAACCATATATATTGTGTTAATCTTGTGAACCACCTTCCAACCAATCAGAATTCAAAATTGTTTTGGTTTAATGTTAATAGCCAAGGGTATTTTTGTACTTTGTTAGAGATGTCATTCAATGATTGACTTTTCCTTAATTACAGGAGTGATTTACGATTTAAGTTTCTTTCCAAACTCTCTCTCGATTTCCATTTTCTCTCTCTCGATATCCTTACTGCCGCCATCATCTCCGATCGTCGGCCGTCACCCATAGTCGTCGCCCGACGTCCCTACCACCACTACCCACCACTGCTACCATCGTATATGCGATTAACAACGGTTGAAGCCGCCAACTTCAACCTCCAAACCCCCGTCGTGGAAGCCATCGTCAAACACTGTCGTCGCAAACACCACCTCCGCATCGAGCCACCCTTGCGGTTGTATTTCCGTCGTCGTCTTCCTCTTAACCGGTTGTATTTACGTCGTCGTCTTCCTCTCCACTGTTTATGCCGCCGCTGTAACACTCGTAATTTTCGGTTGTAATATCGACTCTTTGATAAAATTTGGAAAATAGAATTTTGGATCAAAACCCATATTATATGGTTTAGAATGGTAGGGAATTCAATTACGAATCCAACGGTTCTTTCGGAATCGAAAACGGAGTTATAACGAAGAAGTTATGGCCGAAACAAAATCTCACCGAAATCGCACAGATGCTAGCGATCGCTAGCTATCAGCCTAGCGATCGCTAGGCATATTTTTGTTGGAATCTGTTGGAGCTAGCGACCATGCTAGCGACCGCTAGCATGCACACCTAGCGATCGCTAGGTGTGCTGCAGCCAAGGGATTTTCGGGTTATAAACCCTTCTCTCTTCATTCTATCATAACTTCTTCATCTTTTATCCATTTGAGCTGATTCTTTTTCCTACATTCTCCAAATTCCAAGCTCTTCAAGATCCCATTAATGGGTTGATAGCTTAAGTAGCAAGATTTGGAAGTTGATCTTCATCATCTTCATCTTCTTCACCTCACTTTCCACCTCCATTGTTGCTAGAGTTGAGCTCTTCAAGTTCTAGGGTTTTCTACCCAACATTTGGCTAGGTAAGCTTATCTAAACCACATGAGGTTTTCCAATCTTTGTAATAGGAGTTATTGAACTAACCTAAGGTTCAATTTGCTTGATTTTAGGTTGTTCAAACATTTTGACCTAAATCTTGGATTTGGGGGTTTTGGGTATAAACCCTCAAGGTGAGTCTCTACATGGTTTTTAAAGTATAGATCTAGTTTTATACGTCGTAGATCTAGAACTAATCCAAGGTTTTAACTCCTTATCAGTTTAGGTGTTCACCCGAGCTTTAAGCTAGGGTTTTGGTGAAAATTGGGGCTTTCGGCTTTACAAGCCCGAGGTGAGTTGCTAAAACCGTTTTGTTAAAACTGAGAGCACATCATCTTGTTTGACTTTACATGCCTTGCTTGGTATTTGTGGATAAATCTGATTGTGGATAAAATGCCTAAATTTCTAGGTCTAGGATTTGCCATGAAATGATTAAATGACAAATCTTGTATGAATGGCTTGGTTGGATTATTGTATACATGGGATAGCTTATCGTATGCAGTTAGTGTATGAATTAAACCATGTGATTACATGATGATTGTGTTTATGAGAAATGTGTGCACTAAGTATGCCTTGGATTGATGCAAAGGAATCGAATTCCATGTATGTTGATGTATATGAAATGAATGAAAGTATTGAGACTTTCAATAATGCATAAATTGGATAACTAAAATGTTATGGAGCACCGCTAGTCAAAAAGCGGGATGCTATTGGTCACTAGTCAAAAAGTGGACCGGGATGTCACTAGTCAAAAGGTGAGTACCCATGTTTTTACGCAAATATAATTGGACAATGTGACACTAGTCAAAAGGTGTACATTGGGCCGTTTTTGAAATGAGATTGTTTTAAAGTGGCACTAGTCAAAAGGTGTGCACTTTCAAGTTTACACGAGTACGACTCAGTCTTGGGTGGCACTAGTCAAAAGGTGTGCACCTATGTCCCTCGCCATTCGTGTGGCCGCGAATGTGCCTGGCCTCTGAGGTTGCCTATTTGGAGTCTTCGTAGGAGGACGGCAACGGGGTGTCTCGACTCTGAGGTGTAACTTGCTTGGTGAAGGTGGGTCGCTCCCACGGTCTTCAAAATAAAAGATAAACCGGTTTAATGTGATGTATCTGTTGTTAATACACTTTCGTGCGTCTTACGTGTCTTAACATGCTTTTATATGTATGATGTTCGTTGCTATTTGATACAACTCACTAGGCTCCTTTAGCCTAACACTTGCTTGGTGTCGATGTGTCTCTCAGGTACAAGGGACGCCGTTCCTAAGTAGGTGCCGGGATTGAGAGTGAGCATTGGGGAAAAGTGTGAAGAGACCGGTCCTTTAGACCGCGCAGGCATTGACAGTTTGACAACCCTTTTTGTAGTCTCTTCCCTAGATGGGATTGAGACTAGATGGTTGTCACATTATTCATTTAGATTACAAACATTGTAATTATACACTACTATTATACCCCTGTTTTTGGGAAGAGCTCACGCTTTGGCGTACATTGTATACCATCTTTATTTGAAATGAAAGTTTTTGTTCGCCCTGATTTTTAGGGTGTTACAAGTTGGTATCAGAGCTTTAGTTTAAGCGAACTAGGTAAATACTGTAAAATGCCTAGACTTAAACTTAGTGAGTTATTGCAAATGACGCATACCTTGGGTAGAACCTTAGGTGGGGAGAGCGATAGGATTATGAATTCACGTTTATTCAAAGTCGTGGTAATAGTAACGAGGATGCTTATGTATGATTAGTTCATAAATCACGTAGCTACTGATCTATGAATGCGTTGTACGCGGGTGTTTGAGTAACTATTATTATGAGGACGATAAATGTTGCGATTCGTGAGTAGTCTATTCTTATCCTATTCTCGTGCGTTTGTGTGACAGATCGTTATGGCGAACACTCGTAGTCAGACGGGTGCCATGCGGGGACCACCCGATCAAACCGCATCAACCGCCGACCATCATGCGCGAACCGATGTGGTTGAGAGCCCACCGAGACTTTCGGTCCTAGGTGGGAGGACGAAGTTTATTCCAAGGGTCAACCTTGAGGATCGAAACCCGGTAATAACCGAGGTAACTCCGGAGATGAGAATCTTCGATAACGTGATGAAGGCCGTTACTGAGGCCATGACTAAGCAACATGAATCGTTCGCCAGAATGTTGGAGGAGCGAGATGCTAGTCACCGCCGCCACGAGGCGGTGGGAGAAAATGTCGGTATTGGGTCGGGGGACGCGGCGGTAGTGGTGGTCACCGAGGAGACGCGAATGGCCGGAGCTAAAGAAAAGGCGAAAGGGAAGGGGTGTTCCTACAAAAACTTTTTGGGATGCAAACCCCCGGAGTTCCGTGGATGTAACGAGCCAATAACATGCTTGTATTGGCTTCGAGAGATGGAGATGGCATTCGAGGCAAGCGAGTGTGATGACTCCCAACGAGTCAAGTTCGCTTCACACCTCCTCAAGGGTGAAGCCCTAACTTGGTGGAACTTGACCCGTACTTCTCTCACCCCGGGAGTGTTAGCCGTACTCCCGTGGAGCTAGTTCAAGAAGAAGATGCTAGAGAAGTATTGTAGCGAGCGCGCTCTCGACAAGATCGAAGACGAGTTCCGAGGGATGGAGAAGGGCGATTCCCCCGTTTCGGACTATGCAAAGGAATTCTTAGAACGATTAGGGATGGTGGAGCACTTGGCTCCCGATGAGAAGTCGAAAATAAAGGCTTACGTACGTGGCCTACCGGCCGAGATGAAATCGGCGGTTAGAATCGCGAGGGTTACTACCTTGCACGAAGCTATTGAAGAGTCGTTGAGAGTAGAAGACGATATCGCCCAAGCCCGAGCGGAACACTACCAAGCCGGACAGAAGAGGAAAAGAGAAGAACCGTCGGAACAACCACGCCCAACTAAGACGACAAATGATGAGAGACGAGTGGAGCCTCGTCGCGATTTATGGTGGTGCCATAAGTGTCGGACCAAGCATCATGGGCCGTGTCGCCGCGAACCTCCATCGGACCCTATCAGCTGCAGCAAATGCGGGAAGCGGGGCCATATGGCTCGAGATTGCTCCATCCGGGGACTAGTTTGCTTCGAATGTAGAGAGCCGGGGCATTTCATGAGAGATTGCCCAAAGTTGATGAGAGGACGGACCGGAGCCTCAAGCGAGCCTAATGCAAGAAAAGACAACCAATCAAGGGCACCGAGTCGAGCGTTTCAGATTTCTGTTGATAAGGAGACGGAGAAAACGGATGTAGTATAGGGTAACCTTCTTGTTAACTCCTTGCATGCGTACATTATAGTTCGTACGAGTGCCGCTTATTCTTTTGTGTTAGGTCCCTCTTGTAATTTTTCTTACGTTTGTCAATACCTTAACCGATGTCTTAGTCATAAGAGTAGCAATTGAGAAGCAAGTAATATTTGTGGGTAGTGCCTTGATGGGTGTATTGATCCACGGGGAGCATACCTTGGTGAATATCTAAAGTGCCATCCTTAGGCCGAATGGATTAGATAACTAGTTCCTTGTTCCAAAAATTGTGAAAGACTAGGACGTGAGATGATCTAGTAGCTTAATCATGGAACAGGAAGAGTACAACGGTCTTAAGGGAATTAGGTGTTATAGCAATAACATTATAGGTTGAACGAAGGGGTGCAAGTGAAATGTGGTGATGTTGTGATTAGTTAATGTGCCCGAGTGTTGAATTAATTTGAGATTTGGTGGGAAACTGTGCTCGAAAGTCGAGGTTAGATCATCTGAAGTGACAAGTACGATTTTGTAGGTGCTAGAATGTTTGGAAAATTATGGTTGTGTTTACTAAGTGACTTTCCAAGTCTCGATCGTGGAAGAGCATAGTCGAATAGTGGTTGCATGAGTGGAATAATAGTTGTTATGTATGGCTAAGTATCGAGAAAACGTTACCTTTAGAGCAAGAGTGATGATGTTGTGAATTAGCTAAGGGCATTACACGCCGTGAGAGAGGCGTAAGATACCAATATGTTAAATTACCATAGAGAGGCAAGCCTTTGAGAATTTAAAATGATCTTGAAAACGTCACTTACAATTGATTTGCGAGGAGTTCGTACTTAGAGATTCAGGATTAAGTCACTTAAAGCAAGGTTAGAATTGTGTAGGTGATTGGTCGATTAGAAACAATATGATAGTGCGTATGTGGAAATTTATGGATTGGTGGGAAATTAGCAATGTGCTAAGTGAAGAAACTTAACTTCCTTATGGTATTCATAGGCGAGTAGATGGAACTTTCGAGGTTCTTTGAGAATTAATGGCGACGGCTAGATACCGTTAGTGAGAGTACGGAGACATTCATTGGTGGTAAAGTGACTCTTAGTAGTAAAGTGACTCCTAGTCGAGTGAATCGACTATAATAGGAGGCGATTGATGTGTGATTCCTTGAATCGTAGAACTTGGTCGATTTGGTTTGGTTAAATCGTACAAGGAGTTAAGGTTGCGTGTCCAAATGGTATTACCTTTATAAGAGTGTTACGTTCTAAAGATAGGCGTGAAGTAATGACTTGTGATGTTTTGATGAACTACCCTTAAAGGTAGAAGGTTGTACCGGTGTTTTCTTAGAGTACATAATTAAGACTAGTGTTAGTCTAACCGACCGGTATGGAGAGAACATGATCGCCTAATCTTGGCAAATGATAGGACGAGGTTATCAATTGTGGATCGGACAAGGAGTAATTTCGGGGACGAAATTTTATCTAGGTGGGGAGGATTGTAACACCCGTAATTTTCGGTTGTAATATCGACTCTTTGATAAAATTTGGAAAATAGAATTTTGGATCAAAACCCATATTTTATGGTTTAGAATGGTAGGGAATTCAATTACGAATCCAACGGTTCTTTCGGAATCGAAAACGGAGTTATAACGAAGAAGTTATGGCCGAAACAAAATCTCACCGAAATCGCACAGATGCTAGCGATCGCTAGCTATCAACCTAGCGATCGCTAGGCATATTTTTGTTGGAATCTGTTGGAGCTAGCGACCGCTAGCATGCACACCTAGCGATCGCTAGGTGTGCTGCAGCCAAGGGATTTTCGGGTTATAAACCCTTCTCTCTTATTTCTATCATAACTTCTTCATCTTTTATCCATTTGAGCTGATTCTTTTTCCTACATTCTCCAAATTCCAAGCTCTTCAAGATCCCATTAATGGGTTGATAGCTTAAGTAGCAAGATTTGGAAGTTGATCTTCATCATCTTCATCTTCTTCACCTCACTTTCCACCTCCATTGTTGCTAGAGTTGAGCTCTTCAAGTTCTAGGGTTTTCTACCCAACATTTGGCTAGGTAAGCTTATCTAAACCACATGAGGTTTGCCAATCTTTGTAATAGGAGTTATTGAACTAACCTAAGGTTCAATTTGCTTGATTTTAGGTTGTTCAAACATTTTGACCTAAATCTTGGATTTGGGGGTTTTGGGTATAAACCCTCAAGGTGAGTCTCTACATGGTTTTTAAAGTATAGATCTAGTTTTATACGTCGTAGATCTAGAACTAATCCAAGGTTTTAACTCCTTATCAGTTTAGGTGTTCACCCGAGCTTTAAGCTAGGGTTTTGGTGAAAATTGGGGCTTTCGGCTTTACAAGCCCGAGGTGAGTTGCTAAAACCGTTTTGTTAAAACTGAGAGCACATCATCTTGTTTGACTTTACATGCCTTGCTTGGTATTTGTGGATAAATCTGATTGTGGATAAAATGCCTAAATTTCTAGGTCTAGGATTTGCCATGAAATGATTAAATGACAAATCTTGTATGAATGGCTTGGTTGGATTATTGTATACATGGGATAGCTTATCGTATGCAGTTAGTGTATGAATTAAACCATGTGATTACATGATGATTGTGTTTATGAGAAATGTGTGCACTAAGTATGCCTTGGATTGATGCAAAGGAATCGAATTCCATGTATGTTGATGTATATGAAATGAATGAAAGTATTGAGACTTTCAATAATGCATAAATTGGATAACTAAAATGTTATGGAGCACCGCTAGTCAAAAAGCGGGATGCTATTGGTCACTAGTCAAAAAGTGGACCGGGATGTCACTAGTCAAAAGGTGAGTACCCATGTTTTTACGCAAATATAATTGGACAATGTGACACTAGTCAAAAGGTGTACATTGGGCCGTTTTTGAAATGAGATTGTTTTAAAGTGGCACTAGTCAAAAGGTGTGCACTTTCAAGTTTACACGAGTACGACTCAGTCTTGGGTGGCACTAGTCAAAAGGTGTGCACCTATGTCCCTCGCCATTCGTGTGGCCGCGAATGTGCCTGGCCTCTGAGGTTGCCTATTTGGAGTCTTCGTAGGAGGACGGCAACGGGGTGTCTCGACTCTGAGGTGTAACTTGCTTGGTGAAGGTGGGTCGCTCCCACGGTCTTCAAAATAAAAGATAAACCGGTTTAATGTGATGTATCTGTTGTTAATACACTTTCGTGCGTCTTACGTGTCTTAACATGCTTTTATATGTATGATGTTCGTTGCTATTTGATACAACTCACTAGGCTCCTTTAGCCTAACACTTGCTTGGTGTCGATGTGTCTCTCAGGTACAAGGGACGCCGTTTCTAAGTAGGTGCCGGGATTGAGAGTGAGCATTGGGGAAAAGTGTGAAGAGACCGGTCCTTTAGACCGCGCAGGCATTGACAGTTTGACAACCCTTTTTGTAGTCTCTTCCCTAGATGGGATTGAGACTAGATGGTTGTCACATTATTCATTTAGATTACAAACATTGTAATTATACACTACTATTATACCCCTGTTTTTGGGAAGAGCTCACGCTTTGGCGTACATTGTATACCATCTTTATTTGAAATGAAAGTTTTTGTTCGCCCTGATTTTTAGGGTGTTACAGCCGCCTTCCTCCTCTAATGTCTACAATGTCGTCGTCATCCTCCTCATCTACATCGTCGCCGCCCTCTACATCTTTCTTCTGCTCAGTCTACAACGCCGCCGGCGGAGTGCACATATGTGTACACGATGAGAACACATGTGTATCGTCGGCTTCCTCCTCCGTTTACACCCCCGTCGTTGTCTGCATCCGCTGTTTCAACACATGTGTAAACACAATGAGAACACATGTGTAACGTTGGCTTCCTCCACCGTCTACACCCCTAGCTGCCAGAGTGCACATGTTTTCGCTTTCTTCCTACTCCATCTACACCGTCGTTGCCGCCTTCCTCCGTTGTCTAAACACATGTGTATCGCCGGCTTCCTCCGCCATCTTAACACATGTGTGTACACGATGAGAACATATGTGTATCGCCGGCTTCTTCCACCGTCTACACCCCTGCTGCCGGAGTGCACATGTGTTTCGCTGGAGTGTACTGGAGTCTCTCGGAGTGCACTAGTGTTATGTTGGGATGCGTAGGGTTTTTGGAATATGAATGTATTTTGTTTGAATTTTGAAATTTGAATGTATTTTGTTTGAAATTTGAATGTATTTTGTTTGAATTTTGAATGTATTTTAATTTATTGGTTTTTCCCAAAATACCCCCGTGCATTTGTGTTTATTAGATTTTTAAAATTGGAATTATTCAAAATGCCCTAATTATAAGGATTTGATCTTGACCGTAGATTAAAATAATCAATGGTTGTGATGGGTTAACATAGTTAACACAATATATACGGTTAACAATGGAATAGGGATCTATATATATAGGGTTAAGTTAATTTGTTAACCAATCAGTTTGTGTTAACCATGTAACCACCATTGATCATTTCAATCAATGGTTAAGATCGATTTCCTAAATTAGAGGGAAGTTAACTAAATCTTAAAATATAGAAGGTTGGCCCACGTATGCAGAAAAATAGGGAAAATAAAGAAATTCTGTTGGTCCATTTTTGGTTAACACGGTTAACACAAATTCATGGGTTAACAAATTAACTTTCCTCGTATATAGAGGGAAGTTCATTTGTAAACCCAAAAAAGAGTGTAAACCGTGTAAACTCATGGTTGCATAGATTAAATCAATGAAATTGGTTTATAGAGTTGTTTAATATGATGAAAATGTTTAATATATTCAATTTTTGATGAAATTGTTTCATATTTCGGTCTTTTTTATTCATATGAAACTTTTTTCTTATTCATGTGAAACTTTTTCATTTCTACATAAAAACACATTCATATGAAATAATTTCATCAAAAAATTTAGTATATGAAACATTTTTATCCTATTAAACAACTCCATAAAAGATTTTTCTTTAACTTACGTATGTAACTATGAGTTTATACCTTTTTGGTTCACAAATGAACTTTCCTATATATATATTATCTACATATAATATTAGGTTCAAATGAGATGTGCTAAAAAATACAAAGTAGAGAATTGATCTTCATCACGCATCCGGTCAATAAAAGCAGCTTTGACCTCTGCCTTCCATGAATTGCGTCCAACCAAACTTTGACTAGTCAACCTCTCTCTCTCTCCTCTCTCCTCTCCTCTCTCTCTCTCTCTCTCTCTCTCTCTCTCTCTCTCTCTCTGACTAGTCAATATATACTATCAACGGTTGAGATCACTTCTCTATGTTTTGTATTTTTTTGGAACTTCTCATTTGAACCCCCCCCCCTCTCTCTCCTCTCTCTAAATATAATATTATATTATTATATATAGAGAGAGAGAGAGAGAGAGAGAGAGAGAGGAAAGTTCAAATGGAAACTCATTTTCATTGTGAACGTGAGGATCACTAAAATTGTGACACGTGACAATATTCATTCTGAATATCATGTTATTCAAAATGAATATTACCATGTGGCATGATTTTTAATGGTGCTCACGTTCACAACCAAAATTGAGTTCACATTTGAACTTAACCTTATAATATATATATATATATATATATATATATATATATATATATATAGAGAGAGAGAGAGAGAGAGAGAGAGATGAAAGTTCAAATGTGAACCACTTTTTCATTGTGAACGTGAGGACAGTCAAGAGCGCGCCACATGACAATCTGAAAAACACACGACAAGCTTTATGCATACTGCGGTTACGAGAAACATGCCAATTTAAGAAAACGTGAGGACCAATCTCAATCACTCATCTTGCGGTTACGGTGGACGTGATCACGGAGGATTGAAGCAATTCATGGGAGGGTAGAGATTATTAAGAAGGGGGGGGGGGGGACCGGTCAAAGCTGCCTTTGTTGACCGGATGAGTGGCTAAGATTGCTTCTTACATTTTCTTAAAAAGTTATGTTTCTCATTTGAACCTCCCTCTATAGTCTATATATTACTAAAATTCCGATTTTGTTAATTTTCATCTTCGTTATACCTTCTCCTATCCCTGAATTTAAACTTTGGCGATGCAAAAGTAGAAAACAAAGTAAGGCGAGTTATTTCGCTTTAGAATTTTTCATGAAAATAGAAATATCACCATAAAAATTGCAATATCTTAAAATATAGTGTTACAATATTTTCTAGTATAGTATTTGGTGTACGGTTAATATAGAAGGGGTATGCTTCTCTTTTTTGGTTGATATATATATATATATATATATATATATATTAGGGGTGGGTTCAAATGTGAACCACTTTTTGGTTGTGAACGTGAGGACAACCGAGAGCGCGACATGTGGCGGATGACTAGGCGCCACGTCAGCTCCACGGCGGGTGACTAGGCGCGATTCATGGGAGGGCATTGAATTAAAGGGGGGGACCACACTCAAAGCCGCCACGTGTCGCACTCTCGATTGTCCTCACGTTCACAACCAAAAAGTGGTTCTCATTTGAACTTTCCTCTATATATATATATATATATATATATATGTCAAACAGTATAAATTGCAAAAAGAGTTCTAGTAACATAGATATTGAAAACATTTTAAAGGTTAAAAATTCAAGGCTGTTTAACCATTTAGGAAAAAGCATACTTAAATTGGTGAAGCAACATTTATGACACAAATACCACAAGTGAAATGTTGGAGATAGAATTTGTGTTTGAACCTAAAATTGTTTTGTGGGATAGGGGTAGAAAGGGAATATTGTACTAATATTTCATAATATTATCATCCAAACTTCCTTTACCTTGGTTTGGTTTGATTAGTGAAAGTGATATGTTATGGAGTATTGTGTTTTAAATAAAAGAAATTGAAGATATAAAAAACCAAGTTATTTGTTTACAACTAGTTATTTAGAGCCCCGGGCTTCGTTACGAGTTATAAACTGTAATAGATTTTATCATTAATAGTAACATGGATTTATATGAAACATAAAGTTTGTATATATGTTGTCAAACAAAATATTAGTATGATGGACTTTATGGAAATACGTTTAAAATACATATATAATCATAGTATATATGGTATATAATAAAATAAGTAGATAAAAAAATCAATATTAGGCTCATTTTGAAGGTATTGACGATACGATTATACTGGTGTAATTTGTTAAAACTAAAACGTATGTTTTTAACATATTTTAGTTAATAATACGATTATATATATTAATATAACTAAAACGTAAAATGAAATATAAAAAACTAAAAGATATAAAGTAAATAAATATTATAAACTTGAGGGGATAAAATGTAACTTTTGTAAGTTACTGTTCATAAACTCCTTATAAATGATATATATCTATATATATATATATAGGTGAAAGTTCAATTGCAAACCACCTTTTCATTGTGAACGTGAGGACAAACGAGAGCGCGACACTTGGCAATTTGAAAAAATTTCGACTTAGTTATTCAGACTGAATAAAGCGTTATTCAGACTGAATAACACTAACATGCACTCTGATGCAATTGGACGCGGGCGGGTCAGCCGCGGGTCATCCGCGGGTCAAGAGTTATTCAGTATGAATAACACTAACATGCAGTTTTATTCAGACTGAATATGACTTGACCCGCCGTTTCAGATTGCCACGTGTCGCGATCTGGGCTGTCCTCACGTTCACAACGAAAGGGTGGTTTGTATTTGAACCCACCCCTATATATATATATATATATATATATAATTTCCCGTTAATCATGTTATATCCTACTTTTTAGGGTTGTGATTTTTAACAAGTTTAATCATCATTGAGATTCAATTGATATTACGTTGGTGAGAAATAAAAAGATTTGAATGAAGTTGTATAACTAAGAAAGATGAATACTTTTTTGTGTTAATTCATGTGTTTTAATTAATTCATAAGGTTGTGTTATTTTGGATGATTCTCTTTTTGTGAAAAATAAATACTTTTAATAACCAAAACACCTATTTTAGCATCATGAAAACTAAGGGTGTTAAGTTTGTACTATTACAGACCATCCAATTGCATTACCAAGTGTACCATATCAAAAAGGCCTAGGGGATGTATCCTATCTACCCGGATTTTAGTCCAGGTGTTGGCATCTTATGATTTTAGTTTTTAGACGGCCGAATTTTAATTTCCAAATTGTTAGGAATATAGTCTAAACAAAACCTAGATGAACCTTATCCAAATAAGTGTGCCATACCAATCAAATTTGTTGATAGTACCATACCAACTTGATAAACTTGGTTGCTATATGGTACTGAAAATGGTTTACCAATACCATATTGTACCGACACACACATACATACACAAACAGTCATGTATAACTAACAGATAAGCTGTAAGGTCTTATTAATCTCGTTAAGTTGCTAACAAACACAACCCCAATGGGGCAGCCTACCGGTTAAGGCTTGGTGTTGGGGAAAAACCCACCCAAGTTCGAATCCGGGGGTGAGCAACCAGGGGCCACTGAGTATTAATCCCAGGGGAGCATGCTTTAGCTCTCGGTAAAATTGCCAAGGATGTAGTCTGGCCAAAGTCCAGGTGAACCTTCTCAAAAAAAAAAAGTTGCTAACAAACACGCTCTAATATTTGCTTAAACCAAGAGATCATCAAATTTAGTTGATAAAGCTCCCTTTGAAGATGATATGATTTTTCGAATTCTAATTTCATTCATAAGAATAAGCTAAGTAATTTTCAATATCTTTTATCGTAAAAAATAACATCATTAGTTTTCAATAACATAAAAAAAACGACTATTAACGATGCATCTTTTAAGTTAACCACTTTTAAATACACAATATTGTTTTAAATTGCATTTTCTTTTTAAGAAAAAACAATTACCGATATAAATAATATATTAAGAAAATGAAAAGCTAGTGGGAACGAGAAGTGCATGGCTGGAAAAAGTGGTCAACTTTTGGTCAAGACTCCCCTTTTGCTTTCTCTTTTTTTGCTTTGGGGCATCATTATATTCCCCAACAATATTTAATTAAATCAAATTACTTTTTTATTTGTACTTTAAAACATCCTATGTCTTTTCCATTAAGACCCATAATTACATCATACACAACTAATTCTAAACATGCAAATATTTGATTTGACATTAAAAAAAAGGGAGATATTATGCCAAAATGAAAACAAAACTACACCCTACTTTTAATAAATAATAATATAAAAATATCAAACATATTTACCAAAATGTACATATACTTAAACACTAAATATTTAAAATAAATATAAAAAACTAAAAAAAGACCAAATGTAACACTTCTTTTTTGTTGATATTCCTTCCTATTTGGGTACATTGATGATCATCTTGGACCAGATAGCTCCATGGCATGGGCATCATGGTCATCATCCATCAACATCACCCCTAGCATGCTTGATGTATAGTCATCATCATTCTCAACAAGTTTTCCATCCATTCCAATCCCATTTCCATTTTCGTTCCCATTTCCATTCCCGGTCTTTCTTATGCTATTTCCATTTACATGGTTATGTGTGGCCGCCCATTTCTCCGCCAAACCGTCACCCTCCAACATTCGAACCACCTCTGACATCCGTGGCCGGTGGGCCGGGATGTACTGTGTACAGAGTAAAGCCACTTGTAGCATTTCGCCCACATCGATTTGGTCGTAACTCGTCCCAAGCTCTTTGTCGACTAAAACCTCCACCTTTTTCTCTTGGTGCGCTTTTTTCACCTGAAACAAATGCATTTTTATGCATTAAAGACTTGTACCATGCATTGCTCATGCACAAACTCTAGTCGGATCAAAAAACTTTTCCATCATAATCAAGGGTACAATCAGAAAGTAGACACTTATTTTTTAAAGTGACCCTTTTTTAAAACAAACATAATTGTATGCATTAAAGACTTGTACCATGCGTTGCTCTCGCACAAACTATCATCGGATTACAAAATTTCTCCATCTCATAATCAAGTGTAAACTCGAAAAGTACACACTTATTTTTGAAAGTGACCCTTTTTTTAAACAAACACATTTGTATGCATCAAAGACTTGTACCATGCGTTGCTCTCCCACACAATGTAATCGGATTACAGAATTTCTCCGTCTAATAATCAAGGGTGAAATTGGGAAGTAGACACTAACTTTTGAAAGTGGCCCTTTTTTAAAATTTAAACAACCTAAAATAAAAATGTAAACACATAAAAAGTCCTAAGAATGTGATATGCATGTGGTACCTTGGTACAACTTTCAGATGCATGCGGTTGAAGTATATTTAGGCCCAGGCAGCACACTGCTAGGCTTTACAGTACAAGTAGGTTATGCATAGTAGGCTATACCTTACAACGTACAAGTTGTCAATGCATGCAGGCCATAATATCACATATGGTACAAATACATAATGCACATCTTAAAAGACCAAAATAGACCTCACATCTCATTCAATCATACAAGTTTGTCAATACTTGCCCAAGGAGTTGTACCATGGTAGGAACAGACCGTACAACTAGGTCAGTACAAACGTACAACTCATCAATGCATGTCTATGACATCCTATATGCAACTAAAACTGTAACACACACAAGTATGTCCCACTCCAGCAGTGTCTGAAACGGGGTAAGATGTATGCAGACCTTATATCTACCAGAAAAGTAGAACAGCTATTTCCCCCAAACAACTTATGTCTTTTTTTAAAGTGCTTAAGATGTTCCAAAAAGTTGGAATGAATCTACTTCTTAAAAACTCATCTACTGTTCCAATCGGTTATAAGCCTTTTCTTTTTCCAATCTAAACACTCAAAATTGCTTATTATGTGTTGTTCCAACCAGTTATAAGCTTTTTTTTCCCAATCCAAACATGCAAAATTGCTTATCTGTCGTTCCAACCAGTGATAAGTCAAAAAGGAGTTTTCATAAGCAATCCCAAACACCCCCTAATGACGATAAAAAAAAAAAACATACCCATTCAAGCATTGCGCCTTTCTGATTAACCGTTTTCCCAAACTCGAAAGCTCTCATGCCCGTTATCAACTCCAACAACAAAATCCCGAACCCAAACACGTCGGTTTTCTCCGATGACTGACCGGTGGAGAGATACTCGGGTGCAATGTGGCCCACGGTACCTCGGACCTCAGTGGTGACATGTGAGTCGGCATGGTCGAGGAGCTTGGCGAGCCCAAAGTCACCCACCACGGCCTCAAAGAACTCGTCCAAGAGAACGTTAGCCGCCTTCACATCTCGGTGGATGATCTTGGGGTCACATTGCTCGTGTAGATACAACAGCCCTCGGGCGGCACCAATTGCGATTCGCTTTCGGGCATTCCAGTCCAATGACGGCTTACCTAAATTTATTTCAAACATTAATTATAGGAAAACAAACATGTGTTGACCATTTTTTATCAAAGTGTCATGAAGGACATATCCTATGAAAGGACATGATAAAAAGAAACACCAAAATGATGTAGCAACTCCTTTAACCACTTTGGCATAGTACCCACAAACCATGCCACATTTGTTTTTGAAATTGTCAATTTGGTGCCCACAAACATCATCTTGTTTGTTATATGTATATAGCCAACCATCATGATGTTTAGTGAATCTCTTCTTAGAACCTATGAAATTATGATAACTATTTGGGCAAAAATCATGTGCTATTTCATATGATTTCTTTTTTTTATCTAAAACTAAGATTTAGAACATTTATTAACATATTTTTGTTTAGCAATGTTTTTGTTTCACAAGTACTCCATTCACAATGTGAAAAATGTTTGCGAAAAAAAAATATACATAAAAAAAGGTTACACACTGTGAACCAAATACATATGAAACAATTACATTGCGAAACAAATATATATTAATTAATATATCAAATATTATCCTTATATGAGCTAAAATCATGTGAAACAAAACCATAAGGTAGAAGGTGTCACGGATCTCATAAATTTTGAAGTTCTCAGATGATTAAGTTCTCGTATGTATGTATGTACATACATAAATATATATGGTTGTATTCACCGCGAAAAAGGTGATGATGAAAAAATAAATGAATATATTTGTCAAATTAATGATAAAATTTTGATTGTTATGTTGGTGTAATTTGTTTTTCTTTGGATTTTGAGGTTATATCATATTTAAATAGAGGGTGAGAAATTTTACAACTTAAATTAAAGTTGTAACTACCTCTTTAGTCAAATCTATTGGATCGACCAATCTAATAGTAGACGGTCAAAACAAGAAAACACGAGAACACCTAATCACATGATTTAAGACAATATCAATGTGCTTTAGGTTCGGTCCAGAAGAAAGTGTGCACACGTTTGGCCTAGCGACCTATGAGCGTTGACCGAACATGAATCACATGTGATTTTAAGTTTAAAATCAAAGGTGTATATAGGACCAGATTCAAATGAAAATTCAAATATGACTGCGAGGACAACCGAGAGTGCACCACGTGGGATATTCAGTATGAATAATACTGTATTATTCATTAACTATTCAGTATTATTTAGACTGAATAATGTTGGATGTTAATATGTCACATGGCGCGCTCTCGGCCGTCCTCATGTTCCCAATCAAATTTGAGTTTGCAGCCGAACTTTCATCTATATGGTCCAAACCTAGCTGATGTGCGACTCTTTTAACGTCTAATTTTCAGGTGAAAATAGATAAGGTTACTATATTCAAACCTTTTAGCCTCGAAGCCACGCTGCCATTGGACATGAAAGGGTATACCAGGAGCCTCTCCACCGGAGTGGCACAGTAACCAACCAACCGGAGCAAATTGCGGTGAACCGCCAAGCTAATGAGCTCCAATTCCGTCCGGAATTGCGATTCTCCGGCACTTCCATTTATATCTTTCAAACGCTTGACAGCCACCATCGTGCCATCTCCTAGTTTTCCTTTATAAACGTTACCGAATCCTCCCGCACCCAGAATGTTTTTCGAGCTGAAATTATCGGTCGCATATTGAAGTTCTTTGAATGTGAAGCTTCTTAAGTTTCCTAAGCTCATTAGACCCTCTTCTGGTATATCTGCCATCAATTAGTTTGCATCAGAAACAAACAAAATGTCATCAACTTTGACTTTTCTTGGTCAAACCTTCTATTTAGAGTAGATGATTCACATACATATGTGATATATCTTACAAACTTAGCATAAAGTTACATATACATATTTTTGGGCATTAGCCAAATTAATGACCTTAGAAGAATTCTTTTCTTTTGGTTTTTGCTTTTGACTTTTTGGGTCAAAACTATAATTTTCAAGTTAGTTAAGAGTGAAAAATATTGAAAATTTGATCAAGATTCGCATACTTTATTTCAAATTGAGTTATATTGATCTAAAAAGGCAAACATGCACATAAAATAAACAAATTTCATGTCAAGAATTCTTTTCTTTCTGCTTTTAGGATTGAGGTCAATCAGAATGTATCAAATTAAAGTTTGATATGCATGTTATTACCAAATTTAGTATCAAAAAGTTTCTCATTTAGTACTAATTATTGTAATCTGTAAAGGGTTTATCAAAATCTCCATCAAAAGATACGCGATCCATATCAAATACGTAATTGAAACTCGGTTACTTTGACCTTAAAAGTCAAACAAAACAACAAGAATTCATTCATTACCATTAATGTCAAGAATGCTTTGTTTCTGGTTTCTGCTCCTCTGCCACAGAAGAAGCCCAAGTGAAATGACGAGAAACGCAAGACAACCGAGACTGATTCCAAGAGCAATGGCTACCCTTTTCGGCTTTGATTTCCCTGAAAAAATTGTTCATTTTTTTAGAGAAAGAAACTTAAGGCTGTGTTTGGCACTAGCTAATAAGGTAGCCGGTAACTTAAGCTAGCTAGTAGCTAATAAGCTAACTGGTAACTGATAAGCTAGATGTTGACTAATAAGCTAGCTAGTAGCTAATAAGTTAACTTAAGAATAAATTATGTTTGACAAAAACTAGCTTATGAGTATGCAAAATCACCAAAAAAGGTATCTTGGTGTATAATAACTAATATTAATAAGGGTATAATTGGAAAAAGCTACAAAAGCTTCTAAAACGCTAGTCCAACTAGCTTTCAATAAGCTAGCTTATGGTACATGTTTGGATGGACTAGCTTATCAGCTAGCTTATTTTTGCCAAACACAGCCTAAATTGATAGAGAAAGAAAGAAAGAAAGAAAGAATTGAATTCTTGAAACCTGATGATGAATTAAGCTCAAATGAAAGAGGCTCAGGCAAAGTTGATCCAGAACAACCCTCATTAGCATGACTCCCACAAATCAAAGGATTACCCACAATACTGTTCAACAAAAAATCCAATTTTTTAAACCCAAATTTTCAAGAAACAGATATAATACGCCAATCCATACACCCAAGTCCCTGATAAACGAGTCTTTTTTTCAAAAGAAAAAGACCCGTTTAACAGTATGGGGACTCAGGTAAATGTTTTCAAGAAAACCATATAACATACACCCGAGTCCCAGATAAACCAGTCTAAAATAGACCGGTTTAGTAGTATGGGACTCGGATGTATAGATGTTTTTAAAACAAGATTCCCAAATGCTACATACTTGAAAGTTCTTGCTGTAAATTTGGGCACAGGACCACTGAGATTGTTGTATGACAAGTCCCTGAAATATGCAAAGTTTTTGTCTAATGATTTCAAAGATGGTAAGTTTACATAATATAAAAAAACCCTAGAAAAAGACTACACAAAAACCATAACAGTAAATAAAAAATTAAAAAATAGAAACTTACAGGAGTGCAAGTTGAGGAACAGAAGCTAAGGACAAAGGAATAGCTCCAGACAAGGTGTTGTTATTCAACCTTCTACTTGTTACATGACAAAAAACAAAAAATTATAAAACAAAGGGTCAAAGACTCTTATCAAATTAAGAAACAAATCCAAACATTTCAACGGTCAATTTTATAAAAAAAACAACTAAAATTGACCCATCAAAGATGATGTCTCAAATAAGGAGTCTTAGAGAGAGAAATCACTTACAGATATTGCAGGCCATTCAAAAGGCTTAATGATTCAGGCACACCACCACTTAGCTTATTGTTTGATAGATCCAATGTTTCAAGTTTTGGAAGGTGCCCTATTCTTGCCGGAATTTCGCCTGAGATGTTGTTGTTCTGCAACAACCTGAGGTTTCCCAACTTCTACTTTTAAATACATACATACATATATATAAATACTAGAACCACAAATATCCTATAAACATGTAATAATTGTTTATGCCATCTTTTCCCATCAAGTGTTGGAACTTAATATAGTGTTTCACATATGTTTGTGTTATATAATGATAATTTCATATTAATTGGTTTTATATAGTGATAGTTTTTTCCCTATAATTTCAAGAATCAAAAAAAAAAAAATAATACAAATGTTGCTTAATAGTGAAAATTATAGTATTTGATGAAAAATTTCATATAAAAAGTTATTTGTATTTTGGTTCTTACAAATTTGTAGGAAATTTATGGTTTGTATATGATTATAGGTATGTATATATGTTTAAAGATACATATTTATGGGGTACTTACACTTGACGGAGGTTTGTGAGATTAGCAATAACCCCTGGCAATGTTCCTGATAAACCTTGGCTTGGAGCTCCACTGTAATCAAATCCACAAGGGTTTTAGATAAAACAGTATATATATATATATATATGTGAATGAAAAATGAAAAAACTCAAAAAGGACATACAGTCCAGTGACAAGATTATCAGGGGAACAAGTGATCATAGCCCAGCTACAAGGGTCAACAGAGTCTTCATCCCAGTTATTGAGAGCTCCATGGGGATCATTTAGAGCACTTTTAATCAAACTCAAAACAACAACTGCATAAAAAAAACAATATTAGATCAAGAAATCAAAAACCCATTTGAAATATAAAAAACCCAGAAAAACCCACAAAGGAAACTGAAAAAGACCTTCAGGATTACGAGCTTCATAAGAGAGAGTAAGAGTGGGAAAGAAAAGAAAGAAAGAGAAGAAGAAGAAGAAGATGGAAAATGTGAGCATGATCATTGAATGCAAGTGAAGAACATTAATTGAATTTGTGAAGAGAAGAATAACATGAAATAAATGATGGAAAATGTGGTTAGTAGTAAGTCATGGGAATTGCATTTGCAAAAAGAGTATTTGTACAGATGAATGAATAAAAAAGAAAAGAAAAGAAACAAAGAAGGGAAGAAGGGAAGAGAATCAGGTGGGGGATGATATTGTGGTGTCAGTGACAGTGAGTGAGTGAAGGCAGGGCAGAAGGGGGGGTGTGTCAAAGCTTCCTTCCAACTTGCTTTAATGGCTAACATGCGCAGGTTTTGCTAACATGCGCTTATTCCTTTCTTTTCTTTTTCTTTTTCTATCTTTTTCTTTAAATCAAGTCTCTTTTTTTTTTATCTTTCTTCTCTTTTTTCCCTGTTGGTCTGATTGCTTTTCAAAAAAAAACCAACAGACGAAGCACGGCAACGAGGGATATAAATCTGTATTTATTTCAAATAACATACATTTTTAGTTTATTTTATAATGACTTTTACTATTCCAAATCTGTAGATATATGTTTGTCAAACTAACTCAATAGCTAAAGGATAAATAAATTTATGTATCGTAAAAATTAGATTTATATACAAATAAATAATTAAAAAAGACATCTTAAAAAAAATACTCAATTACAAGATTTTATAAAATATGATTTAAAAATTTTAATAATACAATATGTTAATTAAAATTTTAAAAAGAATTATTATATAAATATATTATACATCTTAATTTATGTTAAATAAATTTTAAGTAAAAACTAAATTAAAATCTATAATTTTAAATGATTTTTACGTGTAATAGGAATAAAGTTAAAATTAATCAACTTCGTATATTTTAAATAATTAATACTTTCTAAAAAACATATTTTAAATAATTAATACTTTCTAAAAAACATAGGCAGTTGCTGAATTGAAAATTTTATTAAAATTAATTTCATATTTTAATTATCCATTAAATAAAATGATCATAACTTTTATTTTTATGTGATTTACATAAATAAAATTAACATTGTTTATATTTTGTTTTTTACATCTAAATATGTTAAATAATAATTAATATAATTAATAATACATAACGTGTATAATTAAAATTAATTAATTAATTAAAATTGGATTTAATTACCATGAGTTACTATTTATTTATAATTAATAATACAAATTATTGATTATTATTAATTGGGGTTATATTAGACATGTTCAGTGCATGATACTCTATCATAGTGTCATGAACTATTACATTAGCATTTCACTCATCATACAACTCTATAATTTTACATCTACATTCTATAACACTTCAATGAGTTTAATGGATTTCCACATCTTATATATATATTATCTATAAATATAATTTTACCAAAAAAATTTAAAATCTACTAAAAACAAGGAATAATACATTAAAATCAAAATGAAACGAAATAAAATACATTTAATAAAAAATACGAGACTAAAATACATCGATTAAAAAGTATCAAAGCTAGAAAATGAAATACTTAAACACTGAATAATTAAAAACTATAACACCTAAACACACATTAAATAAAAACGACGACGCCTACAAATTATATTTTATTTTGATCTCTTCATAACGGTTCCTCCAAATCTCTCGTCCCTCCTCCGACATAGTGCTGGGATCCATATAAAATATCTTCATCTCAGCGTTTTTGATTTTTTGTTTTCGTTGCATCACTCACTTCGACATGATTTAAAGAAGCATATTTGGAAACATTATTCACAAGCATGAAAGTTTACTATTTTTAAAACTTTTAAGTTTTGATTTTTTTTATTTTCAAAAATACCTTTAAAAATTAAACATAATATCTTTAAAAATTTTATTACAATACCAATTATATCAACAAAATGATATATGGTTTCAGTATCATATATGATTTTGTACAAATTTTAATGTAAAATTATATGTGAGTTTGTACAAATGTAAATGTAAAATCATATATGATTTTGTACAAATGATATTCACACATTTTTAAATATTAAATATGTTTAATAAATATAAGATTAAGATCTCACAAATATTTTTGCGAAATTCAAACTCCCGCTAATTTTCACCAATTAAAATAGAGCTCCATCGTTTAAACTATTTAAATGAATATAAGATCAAGATAAATTACAATGTCAATTATGTCAACAAAATCACATATGGTTTTAGTTCATATATGATTTTGTACACATTTTAATGTAAAATCATATGTGATTTTGTACAAATATAAATATAAATCATATATGATTTTATACAAATGATATTCACATATGATTACAATGCTAAATATGTAAACAAAATTACATATGATTTCAGTATCATGTATGATTTTGTACGAATGATAATATGAATTCATGTGATGTTGTACAAAGATAAATGTAAAATCATATATAATATAATTATAATATGATATAACATTTTAATATATTATCAATTGATTTTATAAAATTTATATGGCAATAATATATTATAAAATAATAGTATAATAGAATAAAAATTATTAGTATTGACCATACTATTTTTTTTTTGAACGGCAAAGAAAGGAAGCAAGGGGCAAGCTTCGGCTAGGCCATCACCCACCCCAAGCAACCCGAAAACACTTTATTAGAAAACAACCAAGGAGTACAAAGGGGGCTCTGAGAAAGAGGCCAAGAGAAAAAAGAAAAGACAACACAACTAACCAAAACAAACCAACCCACCGACCACCCAGGTTAACCTACTCCTAGCGCCTCCAACGGGTTTAAGCACCAGATTAGTATTGACCATACTAATTTTACCCTTAAAAGTATTTACCTTTGGTAGAAAGTACATTTCATCATCTACTAATTACCATAATGTCATTCAATATAATATAATCACTTTTTATCAAATATGTGGCTAGAAGATGGTTCTTTTGTTCTTACGAATTGGTATGGTTCTTATATGAACCTGCCTCTCTCTCTCTATATATAGAGGGAAGTTCATTTGTAAAACCAAAAAAAAAGGTGTAAACCGTGTAAACTCATTGTTGCATATATTAAATCAATGAGACTGGTTCATGAAGTTTAATATGATAAAAATGTTTCATATACTTTAATTTTTGATGAAATTGTTTCATATTTCGGTGTTCTTTATTCCTATGAAACTTTTTTCTTATTCATGTGAAACTTTTTCATTTCTACGTAAAAAACATTTTTATATGAAACAATTTCATCAAAAAATTTAGTATATGAAACATTTCATCATATTAAACAACTCCACAATATATAAAATCATGTGTTCTTAAAGGTTCATCATGTGATCTTGAAGGTTCATCATGTTCTTGAAGGCTGATGTGGACGATCATATGAAGATTCATTAGATGAATTTAGCAATAATATGGTGCGTTCAATGGCCATGGAACTCCACATTCATTAAACTTTGGTCACAATGCATAATACCTTCCTTAAACTCTCATTGAACTCTATTACACTTGCATTGTGAATGCCCTCAAGAAAACTAACTTAAATGCATTCAATCTATTGCTGAAAAAATAAGTTATTTTGCCCCAATAATGTCTTAGGAGTTTTGTTTTAGCAAATAATTAGGCCCAAGAAATGTGCTTCCTTTCTCAAAAAATAAGCATGCATATCTACGATTTCAAAAATGTGTAATTATTAAAAAGATTAAGGGGGCGTTTGGTTCATTTCAGAGAATGGGAATGAAAATGAAAATGGGAATGCAGGAGAATGGGAATAGGAATAAGCATTGCATTGATGCTGTTTGGTTAGCCCACTATAATCAATGAAAATTTTCTTCATATTGAAAAAATATGTTTTTCCAACTTGAAAATACAAAAGATATTTCAGTTAATATCCATAGATAGAACAATGGGTGGAAAAAAGAACCAAGTAGAAATAAAAATTTCATTCCCCCCAATTTGGTCATGAATGAAAATTAATGGATCTGCAGGAATTATTCCATTATATAATATCAAACCAAACAGCAGTTTTCATTATCATTCCCATTCCTGACTGCTCAATACCCCCAACCAAACGCCCCCTAAGTAATCAAATGATAATTTTGTTCTTAGCAAAGCCATGTATACCCCCATGCAGGCATAGCCATGTAGGCTTCAGCTGGGTTGTGTTATGCCCCCATGCGGGCTTAGGCAAGGGCTTGCAAGCCCTTGCAATCCGCTCTCTTTCTCTCTCTTGATATATGTATATATATATATATATAGAGAGAGAGAGAGATTCAAATGAGAAGTGCTAAAAAATACGAAATAGACAAGTGATCTCTACCACTAATCCGCTCAATAAAGGTGGCTTTGACCGATCACGGTGGACGCGATCACGGGGGATTGACGCGATTCATGAGAGGGTAGAGATTATTAGAGGAGGGGACCCAGTCAAAGCCGCCTTTATTGACCAGATGAGTGGTGGAGATCACTTCTCTACTTCTGATTTTTTTAGCACTTCTCATTTGAATCTAATTCTATATATATATATATATATATATATATATGGTTAGGTTCAAATGTGAACTCAGTTTTGGTTGTGAATATGAGGATCACTAAAATCGTGTCATGTGACAATATTCACTGAATATCATGCATTATTCAGAGTAAATAAAGTTTAGGTGCCTTTATTCACTCTGAATAATGCAATATTCAAAGTGAATATTGCAAGATGACACGATTCTAGTGGTTCTCACGTTTACAATGAAAAATGAGTTTTCATTTGAACTTTTCTCTATATATACATATGGGTATTCGGGCTTATGGGTAGTGGTACTTTTATTAATGGCTGTATTCTAAATGAATTAACTATATTTTATGTATTCACTTTCATTTTTTTAATAAGAAATTATTTGTTCAACATTTTTTTTGTATCTAGAGGCTATTTTTCAGCTCGCGCATAACCTATAAAATGCAAGAAACAGATTTATAATGCTATAAACCAATTCACAAGTGGAGTTAGAAAATTTATAGATCACATAAGAAAGACAAACATATTTTACGCAAATAAAATTTTATACTATAAAATCATGATCAAAGATGACTTAATTACAAGATTGATAGAAATATGATAGAAATTATACAATGGGAGATTGTCCTAGGAACCATTTTTAAGCCAGATCTAAATTAGGGTTAAGTACATGGGAGTGTATCGAACTTGTCATGTTTTATCATTGTATGTACCTAACTTTAAAATTTACCGATTAATGTAGCGAACTTGCTAAAATTGCCATTTAATGTATTTCATGACAAGTTGAATACACTTTCATGACAAGTTGGATACATTAAATGGTAGGTTTTGATAAAGTTGGATACATACAATGACAATTTTAGTAGGTTCATTACATTAATCTATAAGTTTTAAAGTTGAGTACATACAATGATAAAACATGACAAGTTCGATACACTCTCATGTACTTATCCCTCTAAATTATGCATTTATAATATAAAAAACAAGAAATAAAAAGTTGTATTACAAAATAAGGAGGTTGATATATTGTTAAATGCACCCTTACAAGTTATTATTTCCTCAACATACGTATCCACATTAAAACTTGTCTTTTACATTTTTAATGCTATAGCTCATCTAATTTTAACGTTAATAAATATTTCAATAATATTAAAGTATTGTTTGATAAAAATAAGCAAGCTTATCCGCTTTCATAGCTCAACCTTAAAAAGTTACGAAGGTAATAATTATAAGAACAATGTGATAGATAGATAGATAGAAGATGTTGGGGATGTGGATTCGAAATCTTGTGATGGGAGATGACTGAAAATATGTTCCTTTTGGTAGTCTAAATAAATTAAGGGATAAGACTACACTCTGCCAATTAATCTTCCATATCATTATTATTTCCCTGCAACTCTACTTTGCTTTTCTCAATTTTTCTACCCTTTCAATCAAGCAATAACCACACCAACCAAGTTAAATCTTTTCGTTTTCCATTTTAATATTCTTTTAAATAAGCCCATATGGCACTTTTCAAAGAAAAAAATATAAGATCATATGGCACTTTTCAAGGAAAAAATATAAGGCCATATGGAATAAAGTATACGTACATATATGTATACATATATATATATATATATATATATTCTTTGGGATGGATCCAAATGTAAACCACTTTTTGGTTGTGAACGTAAAGACAGCTAAGAGCGCGCCACGTGATAATCTGGAAAAAAAAACGTTTAAGCTTTATGCATACTGCATAACGCTATCATTCAGTCTGAATGATGGCGTTATGCAGTATGTATCAAGCTTAGGCGCACATTGACACGCGCGACTAAGCCCGCGCCTAAGCGTTACGCTTTTTTTCATATTGCCACGTGACGCGATTTTAGTGGTTCTCACGTTCACAACCAAAAAGTGGTTCACATTTGAACTTTCCTCTATATTCTTTTTATGATATATATAGGAGCGGATTCAAATATAATTATGAATCTAAGGATAATTGAAAGTGCAACACATATACTATTCGACTTTTATTCAGTCTGAATAATACAAAATTATGCAGACTAAATATTATGCATTATTCATGGTGAATAATGCATAATATTCAATCTAAATTATCATGTTTTATTCAAACAGAATATGTCATGTGATGTGAGTTTACAATTAGGTTTCAATTTTCATTTGAACTCTCTCTCTCTCTCTCTCTCTCTCTCTCTCTCTCTCTCTCTCTCCTTATATATATATATATATTAGGGCTGTAAACGAACCGAATGAACACGAACGGAGGCTTGTTCATGTTCGTTCGTTTAACTTAACCGAACAAACGAACGAACACGAACGGTAAACGAACAAAAGAATTTGTGTTCGTGTTCGTTCGTTTAGGAATTTGGTGTGTTCGTGTTCGTCGTTCATGTTCATTCGTTTAACATGGTAAACGAACATAAACGAACGAATGTAAAAGTTAAGCGAACATAAACAAACAAGCTCAATAGTCAAACTGTCAAATAATCATAACCAAACACACTTAACTCTTACTTTTCGTAGAGGCTCAAGCCGCTAGGCTCATCCCCCAGGATTTCACCAAATGACTCACATATATAAAGCACGCATAGGATGGATTAAATTAAAAAAATTTAAACTTTTATAAATGCTTTCTCAATAATCAAATCGTTATTATCGTTATCAATCATTATATAATATTTGTTATTAATTAGTTAATTGTTAATTTTCTAAATACTTGTTTGTCAACTTAATATATATGTCATTGGTAAATAAATTTTATTAAACGAGCGTAAACGAACATAAACGAACGTAAACGAACATAAATGAACGAACGTAAATGTAACGCCCCGTTTTCAGTTTTGGAACTTAGCGGTGTTTGGTTAGTTATTTAACCTGATGGCATGTTTTAGAAGTTTAGGGGCTGAAGTGTAAATTGTGGAAGTTCAAGGGAGGATGTAGATATTAATAAGAAAGGGAAAACCCTCAATCTCTAAACAGTTTCCTGAGAAACGTATGAGAGGGAGAGCGACTGGAGGAGACTATGCAAGGCGAAATTGAGGCTTGTGGTGGAGTGATTGTGTTAGCACTTACGCTAATTGCTTTTGAGGTAAGAATTCTATGTTAATTTCGATGTCAATTGCGGTTTAATTTGATGTTTTGGAGTTGAAGGTTTGGTTAGGGTTTAGATGTTGGATTGGTGATCATAGAATCACCAATTGTTGTAATTGGTATGTTTTGGGGTTGAATTACTCGCGTGTAATTGCTAGATATCGACCCTAGTTGATGTAGAAACGTAATTTGGATTGTGTTAGTCGAAAAGTGGGGTTGGGATGTGTTTTTCGAGCAAAGTCGCGAGAATGGTCGGACCAGGTGAGTTACGCGACCTGGCCCCGCAACCTGAGGTCGCGCAAGTAGGTCGCGCAACTCACTGTGGTGAATTTGACATTTTTTGTTTGCGGTCCTTTTAAGGATTTGACTTTGGGCTTATGTTAGGGATGTTATGAGATGTTGATGGGTAGAATTTGAGGGCAATTGGACTAGTCTTAGCTATGGCTAAGACTAGTGTTTCGGTATGGAGTGTCGAGTGGTCCCTTTGGGCTATGTTTGATGTGTTATGTGCTTACGTTTGGTTAGATGTTTTCAAGTGACTGTTCTAGCTTGTGGAGAGTATTGAATTGCTAACAATTGCCAGGTGAGTACATCACTTAACTCTTGTTGTTATGTATGTATGGTTACGATTGCATACGCGATTATGTGTATGTGTTCCTTTGGGGACATGGGAGAGTACCTATGGTGGTAGTAATACCCCTAGGGAAAATATTGTGTGAATGCGTTCCTTCGGGGACATGGGAGAGTACCTATGGTTAGACCTGGCAAAAAGTGACACGACATGCTAACCCGACACGAACTCGACACGAAATAAACGGGTTTGGGTAACAGATTTCAACCCGTTTAAGTAAACGAGTTGACACGACACGACACGAAAATTAAACGGGTAAGGTCAGGGTCAAACATATCAACTCGAAAATGACCCGACTAACCCGTTTATACATATATGTGTGTGTATTTGTGTATATATATAAAGTTTTTTGTAATCTTTTTACTAATCTATGATTTATTTGGATTTTTAAGATAATAATGTTAATGGATTTTGTTCAATCTTATAAGTTTGAGTTATAAAATTTGGATTCATAAACTTTTGTGAATTTTTGATTTTTAATTTTATAAATATTAAACGGGTTAAGCGGGTCAACCCGTTTATTAAACGGGTCGGGTTAGGGTTGAGATTTATGACCCGTTTATTAAATGGGTCGGGTTAGGGTCAAGCATTTTCAACCCGTTTAACTTTGAACCCGACACGAACTTGACACGACACGACACGTTTGCCAGGTCTACCTATGGTGGTAGTAATACCCCTATGGAATTTGCAGAGGTCTGGTACCAGTGTCATTTATCCTTCCTTGATGGTATTGATTCGTAAGGAAGATTGGAGACTTACATGTACGTAGTTGCTATGTACTTGTGATTGTGTGTGCATGATGGTAAGTGGTTAAGTGTGTGCTCACTAAGCTTTATGCTTACCCCGTTGTTGTTTATCCTTTTTAGTGCCAGGTACGTCCCGGAAGGGAAAAGAGAAAGCATCCGAATGAGACTCCGAGGCTGCAGCAGTTCAGTCTAGGCATGAAGTTTAGTA
Organism: Centaurea solstitialis; assembly: GCA_030169165.1. Classification (NCBI taxonomy): domain Eukaryota; kingdom Viridiplantae; phylum Streptophyta; class Magnoliopsida; order Asterales; family Asteraceae; genus Centaurea; species Centaurea solstitialis. The sequence continues at coordinate 71,286,986 of CM058042.1, forward strand.
AATGACGTTGTTGAAGGGATGAGTTATTTTTCTTGGTTGGGCATGTAAACATATGGATTTGGGTTGTTTAAACTACGATCATGATTTCAAGCATTAAGCTTATATTTTCTTAAAACTTATGACTTATAAATGGTTTTTAATGTTGGTTTTGGACGAGCTTCCGCTTTTGTACGAACTTGGTTAATTTTCAGTAAAAGTGAATGTTTTAAGTTTTGGGATGTTACAGTAAATGAACGAACGGGACCTTTGTTCATGTTCGTTCAACGAACGAAAAAACCTGTTCATGTTCGTTCGTTTAATAAATAAACGAACATAAACGAGCTTCCCGTCAAACGGTTCACAAACTGTTCGCCGAACGTTCGGTTCGTTTACAGCCCTATATATATACGGAAGGGTTCATACGAGAACGCTATTTTTTTTAAGAAAAACGTTTTTATGTACAAAATCACATATGATTGGCAAACAAAATTATATATGATTATTGACTTACTCGACTTGTCTGCGACTTTAAGACATGTGGCAAGTTGTCTGCATCCATTTTTTTCGTTAATATTAGATCATATATGATTTTGTACATGAAAAAAGTTTTTCCCAAAATAAGTTTTCTTAAAAACTTAGTGTTCTTGTTTGAATCTCTTTCTCCCCCCTCCCCCCCCCTCTCTCTCTCTCTCTCTATATATATATATATATATATATAGAGAGAGAGAGAGAGACGAATGTTTGGCTGTGAACTTAAATTTGTAGTGAAAGTGAGGACAACCGAGAGCGCACCACGTGGTATACTATGTTTGAATAAATAATCATGTATTATTCAGACTGAATAATACAACCTTCAATATTATTCAGACCGAATAATGAATAATAAAACATTCAGTATTATTCAACTGCATTCAATATTATTCAGTTTGAATAATACTGAATGTTGTATTATTTTGACTGAATATGCCTCGTGGCGTTCTCTAGGTTGTCCTTACATTCACAATGAAAAATGAGTTCTCATTTGAACCTGACCCTATATATATATATATATATATATATATATAGAGAGAGAGAGAGAGAGAGAGAGAGAGAGAGGAAAGTTCAAATGCAAACTCATTTTTCATTGTGAACGTGAGGAGCACTAAAATCGCACCACGTGGCAATATCCACTCTGAATATCATGCATTATTCAGAGTGAATAAAGGTTCCTAAACTTTATTCACTCTGAGTAATACATGATATTTGAGTGAATATTGTCAGGTAACACCATTTTAGTGGTCCTCACGTTCACAACCAATAAGGATCTATAACTTGAAAATACAACATTAAAAAATAACTAGTTAAAATATAGATTATTACGAATGTTAGAAACTTTTCGAAAAAGTTCGCCGCAACAACTACCATGGTACGTTATGGTGCGTTGTGATTCAAGACTTGTTTCTTACGTCACATTATGTATGAGGGATGCCATGGTGTAACTCACAGTTTTTATAAAACGGTATTTGATCTAACTTAGCCTTTTAATGTCTTATTTGTTAGTTTTTAATAAATAATTTAATTTAAATTATTTACTACCATAGCTTCATTGAGTAATTGTAGGAAAAATATGTTTATATATAATATTAGAGTTGAGTTCCAATGAAAAGCGCTAAATATGGTGAGAAGAGGTTATTAACCGCTGGATGAGAAATGAACAAACATTAGGATGAAATATAGTAAGATAAGATGAACCGAGATGCACTAGATCACTTTCCTTTCATGTCGCAATTCATTGGAGGGTATTTGATTAAAAGTGATCAATAGTTCAAATCTCACAATTCTTACCAAAAATATCACTTCTCACATAATCCCAAGTATATGAAAATTGTTTTCATTTTCATAGAAAATGGAGTTGAGTTTTATTTTCAGTTTTCTATAAAAAATTTAGAAAACACGTTTGGTTAAATTAATTACTGGAGTTTTCATTTTCAGTTTTCTATAAAAAATTTAGAAAACACGTTTGGTTAAATTAATTACTGGAGTTTTCATTTTCCATTTAAAAAAATTGGAAAACGCGTTTAAATTTTTTTAAAAAACTACAAAACTCAGTTTTCATTTAATCTTGAATTACAAATTATGGAAAAACTCCATTTTCATTTCATTTTTTTGTTAGAAAACAAAAAAATTTGTTTTATTAAAAAACTATTGAAAACTAAATTACAAAAACGTGTTTTCTAAGTTTTTTTTCTTTCATAATTTTTTTTAGAAAACTAGAAATTTTTTCTTAGGAAACTAGAAATTTTTTCACAACTAAACGATTTGATACTTATTTTTAGAGATGGTCCACGTTGAGAGTCTGAGGTAGAAGTAGCACAAGGACCAACGATGTAATTCATTCTCAAATGCAAAAATAATAGAAATTGATATATGATTTTGTCGGTAGCATTCAACTAAATCTAATTTAATTGCTTACTTTGGTCGAATATATAAAAAGATTTAAAGTTACATAAACTTTCATAAAAACATCTCTAACAGCTTTTTTTTTAACATAGAGAAAACGAAGATTTTAGGGTCCGTTTACTTGTGGAAAACTGTTTTCATTTTCATAGAAAACGTTTTTAGAAAATAGAGTTGAGTTTTCATTTTCAATTTTCATAGAAAAATTTAGAAACTCGTTTACTTGGAATGATGGAGTTTTCATTTTCCATTTTTAGAAAATTAGAAAACTCGTTTAGTTGTACATTTTCCGTTTACTTTTTATTTTCCATTTTCCATTTTTTCAAATATTGCAACGGCAGCGGTGACGGTGGTCACAACGGCGGCGGCCGCGACGGCGGTGGCCGCGGTGGCCTCGACAGCGATGGCGGTGGCCTCGACGGCCTTGGTGGCGCTAGCGATGGCGTCGGCGGCGCTGGGGGTGGCCTCGGTGACCTCGGCGACGAGGGTGATGGCCTCGGCGATGGTGGGCGGTGGCCTTGGAGCGATGACGGTGGCGGCGATGGCCTCGGCGGCGGCGGTGGCGGTAGTGGGAGGGTGGTCGCGACGGTGGCGGTGGGGTAGCGGCAGCGGTGGTTATGGTGGCTGTAGTGGCGACGGTGGTCGTGATGACGAGAAGGGGACAACGGTAGCGCAACGACGGTGGCGGCGGCGGCCGCACCGATTGTGGTAGCGGGCGGCAAAGGCGGTGGCGGTGGAGGCGAACGGGGCGGTGGTGACGGTGGTTGCGGTGGCCGGCGACGAAAAGGGTCATAATTGAAGATGAAAATGGAAAATGAAAATGAGAATTGGAAAACTATAAAAAGTAGTTTTTTAATTCAAGTGTAAATTCTGAAAATGAAAATTTTGTTTTCTTGAAATTTTTTTTCTAAATTGAATTAAGTAAACAAGTTTTCTAAATTTTCATTTTTCGTGGAAAATTTTTCTAGAAAACAGAAAAATTTTCCACAAATAAACGCACCCTTATTATCTGTATTACTACAACAGATTCTTTAACATTCCCTAAAATTGAGAAAACTTGAAAAAAGTCCAAGTTTAAAGCAAACTTGAAAAAAGTCCAAGTTTTAGAATTCTCTAAAACTTGATGTTTTTAGAGATAAATCATTATTTTATTCCATTCCAATGAGATCAGAGCATCTCCAACAACATTGCTAAATTTGTTTCTAAAATAGAGAAAGCAAGCTAAAATCTCTAAAAACATTTTGTATCATCTCCAACAGCTTTGTTATTTTAAAGAATCAATCATTACTTATATTATTAAAATACTCAATATATTTTAGTAATTCAATAAAAAAATTTAACCAACTATTAAACAACTAGATTATACATGTGCGCGATGCAGCGTGAAGTTTCTCAAATATGAAATTGAGAACTTGAACGAATAAATTTGGTTCATTTTTAGTTTTATTCAGCAACACACGATGCTAATTTTATGATTTTATGTGATTTTAAATTGCATATCTAATATAAAAATTCAAGGTAACAAATATTCAAAAATCAATTTATTTTGAAAGCATTGACAATAGAACTATATTGGTATAATTTATAAGAAAATAATAAAAGTCTTTAGTTAATCGATTCTGTATTTTTAGTATGATAAGAGTGTAAAATGAAAAGTGAAAACATATTAGTTCTTAGACTACCTTTAGTGGTAATCTGAGGCAATCTCATTTCACTAAAAACAAAGAAGTTTATTAATAAAAAAGGGAAAACACTTATTTATATAGGAAAAACAATGCAATCTCAATCGAAATGTGATCTCAGATTGAGGAGATTGAATTGGTTAACCTCTTTTTTTAATATTAAAAAATTTACATTTGCTGATTTCCTATTGGCTGGTATTAAATTTGTTAAGGTAATATATATTTTCTCAAAAATATAATTTCAACAAAAAATTTATAAATGAATAATATACCCAAAAAACATGTTTTTACATTTCAGATAATTAAAGACCAATATTAATATATATCATACCAATCTTTCTCTCTATTTGTAGTTTGTTTTATTTTTAAATTTCTTTTTTATAATTATAATTATGTTTTATAGAATTAAATTGTTTTTTTATTTAAATATTTGAGATTGGATTGGATTGCTAATAAAACATGAAAAATGTAAGATTAGATTGAGATTGAAATTAGTTAGGTGAAGGAGAGAGAAATGAATATTTTAATAAAGATTGGATTGGATTGGATTGCTGTTAAACATAGTCTTATATATTCTTAACATTTAATAATAAAATTAAATAAAAATATTCATATTTGACTCATTTCAAAGGTATTTACGAGAATATTATAGTGGTATAAATCGTATATAAAGTAACATAATTTTTAACATTTTAATTTATAATATCCGATTATTTATGTTATATGATAAGGGTGTAAAATAAAAAAATGAAAAAGTAAGGGATTAATAACAAAACAAACAACTAATTATATGGGTATTAAGTAAAAATAAATAGCTAAAACGTAGGGATTGAACCGATAAGGTAAACTAAACTAAATGATTAATAGTAAAATAAATTATATGGGTATAAAGTAAAAAGTAGAAGATTAAAAGTAAAATAAATAGCTAAAAAAGTAGGGACTGAATCGATCAGGTAAATACGTCCAGATACATGTTTAGGCGGGAAAATACGAGAATCGGCTCATCAGAAGACGACACGTGTCATGCCAGTTACTCTTTTATTATATATAGATTGGTGGAATGAATTAAAAAATAGTTTTCCTCTTCTCATATAGAGATTTTAAAGAAATATCTAAATTTAGAGAAAACTCAAACTTTTTCTATTTTAGCAATCACTTTAGCAATGGTGTTGAAGCATTTTAGAGGAAAAAAACCCTTATTTTTCTATTTTAACAATGCTGTTGGAGATACTCTTAGAGTTTTATTATTTTATATAAAGATTTTTTTTAAAGTATATTGGGGTGATAAATTAAAAAATATTATAATAATATAACATAAGTTAAAGTCTTTAAAATAGAAAATCTGCTCGAGATGAACGTAATTCGTTTTAGAGATTTTACTTTGCGTTCTCTATCTTAGAAAAATTATAGAGCATCTATTGTAGATGCTCTAGTCTGTATAGGCTATGTTTGGCAAGCGTAGCTTATAAGCTAGCTGGTAGCTGATAAGCTAGCGGATAGCTGATAAGCTAGCTGTTGATTGATAAGCTTGCTAGTAGCTGATAAGCTAGCTGTTGAACAAATTATGTTTGGCAAAAACTAGCTTATGAGTATGTAAAATGACCAAAAAGGGTACATTTGAATTTAATAATTAATATTAATAAGGGTATAATTGGAAAAAGCTACAATAAGCTTCTCATAAGCTACTCAAAGTAGCGTTTCAAAAAGCTAGCTGATAAGCTAGCTTCCTGGTACATGTTTGGATGGACTAGCTTATAAGCTAGCTTATCAGCTTATGCTTGCCAAACCAAGCCATAATCACATGTCTCTTCCTTCTCTTCCTTCTCTTCCTTCAATCAAACGTGAGAATGGGTGAAATGTGGATGATTGTTTGGGAAGTCTAATGGTACTTTGATATGTTTCTAAATAAATAATACCATGTAATTTTCTTTCCGTATAAATCAATATTAAAATCGATTTTTACATTTTTAATATAACGTTGATCTGATTTTGATATTAAGAGGATTTGCATTGCTCTATTTTTTCTGGATATCATTAGAGCATCTCCAACAGCATTGTTAAAATAGAAAAAATGGTATTTTTTTCTTCTAAAATGTTCCAACAGTATTGCTAAATGGATTGCTAAAATAGAAAAAGTTTGAGTTTTCTCTAAATTTAGAGATTTCTCTAAAATCTCTATATGAGGAAAGAGAAACTACTTTTTAATCAATTCCACCAATTGTTTAAAAGTTAGTAAATTTTTTTATTGAAATACTAAATATATTGGATATTTTAATAATAAAAATAATGATTGTTTTTCTAAAATAGCAAAACTGTTGGAGATGATTGAAAATGTTTTTAGAGATTTTAGCTTGTTTTCTCTATTTTAGAATTTTTTTTAACAATGCTGTTGGAGATGCTCTTAAAGCTTGGTGATATAGAAAGTATAAATTACTTATTGATATGGGCAAATTGCGTCAAAAAAGAATGTACTTTCTTCCAGTTTTTGTTTTGGGGAATGTACTTTTAAAGTATCCATTTAAGGGTATATAATAAAACTTTACAACAAAAAAGGGGAACCACTTACCAATATAGTAAGTCGCTATTGATTTTTCAATAATTATACTATTTTAAAAATTATAAATAAACATAAAAAAAATACCATATAAATAATGTTTATCACCTACTCTAAATCTCAATCCATTCATCTCTCATTATTATCGTTTTTTAACTTAAAATATTTTTCTTAAAAATTCCCTTTCCCTTTAAGGACTCCTAAACTCCAACGCTCCATTATTTTCATTCTTCAAACAATATTTCCTCAACAACCATTTTTTTTGTTCTATCTCAAAAAGAATGAAAACAAAGAGATGGTGAAGAACTTCAACGTATCAAACGTACAAAATCGCAAACTTGGTTTTTTTGGAGCAAACTAACAAAATCGGAAACAAATTTTTTAAGATTTTTTTAAGGAGGATAATTTATATAAAAAAAATAATAATCGTAGAAGAGAGACGGATTAAGACTTCGAGTATGTGATAAACATTATTTATATGGAATTTTTTTTGGATGACATGAAAATTATTTAGAGACTTGACAAAATCAAAGCTTAGTTATAATTTTTAAAGTAATAAAATTATTGAAAAATCAATAGTGACTTACTATATTGGTAAGTGGTTCCCTTTTTTGGTTGTAAAGTTTTGTTATATACCCTTAAATGAGTATTTTAAAAGTACATTCCCTAAAACAGAAACTAAAGAAAAGTACGTTCCTTTTTTACGCAATTTGCCCTATTGATATCATTATAAACTACAACCTAATCCAATATATCTTATTAATCAATTTATTGATTACTTTTTTTTTGGAACCGCTAATTTATTGATTACTTATTATTATTATTATTATTATAAAGTGTAAATTAACTTAATAGTTCAAAACCTGCATTTTCATTTTATCATAAATGTTTGATTGTTTTTTTTTTTTTTGAAAGGTTCACCTGGACTTTGGCCAGACTACATCCTTGGCAATTTTTATCGAGAGCTAAAGCATGCTCCCCTGGGATTAACACTCAGTGGCCCCTGGTTGCTCACCCCCGGATTCGAACTTGGGTGGGTTTTTCCCCAACACCAAGCCTTAACCGGTAGGCTGCCCCATTGGGGTTAAATGTTTGATTGTTGTTAAGACGATCATGGTAAAATTCTCTATAGGCATACATCTTATCATTTTGCTATTATTAAATTGAATTGGATAATTAAAACTGGATGTTGTACATTTAATCTTTGTTAAATTATACATGTATAACCTAAACTATCAAATTGCCAACAACGTTGTAGCCTAAAGGTATTTGGGTGTTTATAAGATGTCTCCCTTCTTTGTATTTGTGGCTTCGAGTTCCGTCATGGACAATATATAGATTTAATAGTATATTTTAAGAGTATGTTAGTTGGGTGTGTATAATATTCAGTTCCAAAAAAAAACCCTAAACTATCAAATTAATCAATCACATTTGTATACAATCATGTAAACTACACAATTTTCTTTAAAATTGAAGTAGTGCTTTTTCTCTCTCATTATTTTTAATGTCAAGATCAAGTCTAGGTTTAAATGTTTTAGTAATGTATAAGGTATGCAATGTTAGGTTTTAGTCAAATCTATTACCACATTCAAGCAACGGAAGCATATTCAAAAAAACTATGGTAACAACAAATTAATAACTTTTTTACGGATGCACATGTTCTTAGAAACTTAACTACAAAAGAATGATAAAAAAAGCCTTACTTGATATAGATTGTTGAAGAATTAGCTTGATGGAAAAATCAAACCTTTGATATTGCCTCTCGGATGTCAAGGACCAATAGTATGAATCCCTCTAGTGGCTCACACCTAAGATCACCAAATACTAACAACCAAGAACGCTCAAACCTTTTGGCTATTTGGAGAGGGAAAGAGAAGGAGGATGCCACAAAGAAAAGAGAGAATAAATGAATTGATCAATTGGGTTTGATCCCAAGGTATCTATTTATAATCTCTTGATTTAGGCTTCCTAATCCTACACAAACTGATAAACCAATTAAAGACTATTTTAATTATTATCAAGTTATTATCCTTTATATGTAATTAATCCAATTAATTATATTTTGGATATTATCTAATTGATTATATTTATCCTCAACTGATAAATAAATTAATCACTTTCGCCCCCTCTAAATTCTTGATTGTTTATTTGGGTCTTAAGGGCAACCCAAAAGGACCCTGCCATTATTAAAATACTAACAACAGTTAATAATTTGGACACATTTTCCAACAGTCTCCCACTTGGACAAGTTATTAACTTCATCTGATCAATATTTTCAAATAACTAGCAGAGAGCAAACCATCCAATGAAGCTGCCGAACTCTGATAAAGATTCGGTCCTAAGATAAGTGATTTAATGTTCCTTTGTTCTACAAGATATCATATGAACATGAGACATGGATAATAGTCTATCTCATGGATCAAAAATATGTTTCCCGATTTCCGATATGTGTTGAATTCATCAGACTACTCAATTGAACACATCAATTCTGGTCAGGGTTTGGCCAAACACTTAATGTCAACACCAAATCATCGAGGGGCCCATGGATATCGCTTCTCCTGTTTAGGCAGAAGGAACAAATAAACTTTGACTACACAGTTCATTTCTACTCATCATATCATACCTGGACATACCCTGTATAGCTGCCAGTTACGGTCAACGTTGGAGTACACCAAAGCATAACAGAATCATAGAGCAAAACTCTATGTATCTCCGCTTGAAGAACATAAAATATTATCATCTCAAAATTACTCTGACTTAATCCATGAAGTAAACTTTTGAGTGCGGGTTGTTCCAATACTCAAATCACTATTAAGTACTCATGAGTGTTAGTTGCATTCTCTATGCTTCTAACACTCCATGACAGTCTTGAATCACTACTTACTTCCAAGAGTATGACTGACTGTGGAGGTTTAAGTAAATTAATACTTAGGAAGTTGGTTCTAAACATGCAAAAAGGAAACACTATAATAAATTAAATGTAAATGGACACAATCCAGCATATACTATAATCTCCATATAATAATCTCCAAGTCAAATACAATTTATTATTGTTTTAATACATCAAACTAACAACTAAAACATTCAAGATATATTGATATTTCTAACACTAATGGCTTCTATATGATATTCATGTTTGGGTCGAGTTAAGGCTTTCGTGAAAGGATCCGTCAGATTCTCTTCAGTCGGCACTCTACTCACCATTTTCTGTTTTTCCTCATCCCGTCCAGTTCTTCACTAGTACTAGGACATTGATCTTTACTCAATCTTATGCCATGTGTAAGTAACCTTTTCTTGGATTCACTCATATTGAATTTTCTTCAATATCTTATCTAAGTATGTACTTTGGCTAAATCCAACTAAACATTTGGTTCTATCTTGATAGATCCTTATTCCTAGGATGCATGTTGCATTTCCCAGATCTTTCATAGCGAAACATTTCCCGAGCCAGATTTTTACATCTTGCAACATCGGAACATTGTTTCCTATGAGTAGTATGTCATCAACATACAAGACCAAGAACACAACATTACTCCCACTAGCCTTAACATATACACAGGACTCATTTTTGATTTGAGAAAATCCAAACTTTTTGACCCTTTCATGGAAAACAAAGATTCCAGCTACGAAACACTTGTTTAAGTCCATAAATGGACTTTTTAAGCTTACACACTTTATCTGGATACATTTCATGTACAAAACCTTCAGGTTGTGCCATATACACATCCTCATCAAGTTTCCCATTAAGGAAAGCGATTTTTACATCCATTTGCCACATTTCATAGTCATGAAATGCAGCTATGGCAAGCAATATCCTGATAGACTTAATCTTAGCTACTGGTGAGAAGGTTTCATCATAATCAATCCCTTGAGTTTGAGTGTAACCTTTTGCAACCAGTCTAGCCTTGAATGTGTGCACATTCCCATCCATGCCGGTCTTCTTTTAAAGATCCACTTATTACCAACTGTCTTGCGACCTGGTGTATGATCAACCAATTCCCAAACATGGTTATCGTACATGGACTGAATCTCGCTCTCCATTGCCTCTTTCCATTTGGCAGTCTCAGGGCCTGCCATCGCTTCCTTGTAGTTATATGGTTTATCTACACTATCAAATGTATCATCATTGACTAGTGTATCTCCTTCCTCTGTAATATGGAAACCATAATAATACTTAGGAGATTTATTAACTTTACTAACTCTACTAGTTCTGCGAAGAGGTGGTGGAGTTATGTTAGTTTCCTCAACAGGTGATTCAACCTCATGTTGGGGGCTAGTGTCAACTATAGGTTCATCATTGGTTGTCTCTTGAATTTCTTCAAGATCAATATTACTCCCACTATCCCCTCTTGGAAATGAACTCCCTTTCTAGAAAGACTCCCCTTCTAGCCACAAACACTTTGTTTTCACAGGGTTTGTAAAATATATATCCAAAGGATTTGTAGGGATAACCAACGAATAGACATTTCTCTGCCCTTGGTTCCAGCTTGTCGTTAGTTTCGCGACGAACGAAAACTTCACAACCCCAGACCTTTATATGTGCTAACAAGGGACAAGTCCCGATTCACATTTCAGAGGGTGTCTTTGCAACCTTCTTAGTTGGAACAAGGTTTAAGATATGAGTTGCAGTTTCTAAGGCATAGCCCCAGAATGACATTGGAAGTGTAGCACGACTCATCATGGATCGAACCATATCAAGTAGCGTTCGATTTCTTCTCTCAGCAACACCATTAAGTTGTGGTGTTCTAGGAAGAGATAATTGTGAAACTATTCCACAATTCTTTTAGATAGTCGTAGAATTCATGACTCAAGTATTCTCCACCCTATCGGATCGGAGGATCTTGATTTTCTTGCCCAGTTGGTTTTCTACTTCGTTCTTAAATCCTTTTGAACACTTTAAAGGTATCTGATTTTTTTATCAAATAGATAAATCCATTTCTAATGAAATCATCAGTAAAAGTAACTAAGTATCTCTCACCGTTTCTTGTAGCGGATCTGAACGGTCTACATACATTTGTGTGGATTAAGTCCAACAGATCCTTACCCCTTTCCATTTTTCCTTTGAAAGGTGATTTAGTCATCTTGCCAAGTAAGCAAGACTCGCATTCTTCATCAGACTTTAAGTCGAATGTTTCCAAGATCCCGTCCGATTGGAGTTTGGCGATGCGCTTCTTGTTTATGTGGCCAAGACGATGATGCCACAACAATGAGATTTATCCAATTCACTATTGGAGGAACCAACATTTAGAGTTAAGTTATTATTATTTCTACCAACACAAATCACACTTTCATACACACCATTACAAGGAGTAGCTTTAAAATAAAAACAATCATTTTTATAAACCAAAAAGCAACCATTATCATTATCAAATTTAAATTTAAAACCATCCTTGTATAATGCATGAAAAGAGATAATGTTTCGAGCCATTTCTGGTGAGTAACAACAATCTAATAACTTTATTGAAAGACCACTACTAAGCACTAGTTCTAAATCTCCAATCTTGGTAACAGCAGCAGTCATCCTGTTTCCCATGATCAGATTTAGCCCCCCATGCTTTAACATTCTACTTTCCTTTAGTCCTTGAAAATTGGAGCAAATGTGAGCACCACATCCCGTATCAGGGACCCAAGAGTTAGAAACTGAAGTACTATGGAGTTCAATCATAAAAATACCTGAGGTGCCACACCCTTTGGCTTTGTTCATCTTTAAGTCTTCCAGATATTTTGGGCACTTCTCTTCCAATGGCCCATTTCTTGATAGTAGAAGCATATGGTCTCTTTAGGGTCACTTGTTGGTGATATGTCAGAAGTTTCAGCTTTTCTCTTAAGGCCTTGGTTATGAAGAACAACTCTAGCCTTTCCCTTCCCTTTGGGATGAGAAACTTTCTTCTTCTTACAACCACCTTTCCTAATGGCCAGGATGGGAGCAGGTGAGTGAGCACTTTGGGTCTTACCCATACTTGCTTCAGCAGTTCTCAACATGCCATGGAGTTCCATCAAGGTCTTGTCCATATTGTTCATATTGAAGTTCACTATGAACTGTTTATATCCCCCACTAAGAGAGTTTAGCACCATATCAATGGCAAGCTCTCTTGGGAAATTGACACCTAGATTGCCTAACCTGTCAATGTACGCTTTCATTTTCTGCACATGCATACACACAGAGGCACCATCCTGATGCTTACATCCATAAGCGATTTTACAACTTGGAATCCTGCTTGTCTTGCTTGCTCCTGAAACATTTCACGAAGCTGCTTACTTATGTCAAACGCCTCCATGTTCTCGAAACTCTTTTGAAGTTTCGGGGACATTGACGCTAACATGAGACATGCGACCTTTCTCGATTCCAAGTCATGTTTATTATATTCGTCTACTGCCTCAGGGCTTGCTTCATCATCGAGTATAGGAAGGTCCTCATCGAGTATAGGAAGGTCCTCATCGAGCAAATACTCTTTGTCTTCGTACCGCAAGGCAATTCTCAAGGCACGAATCCAATCCAAGTAGTTTGGCACAATGAGTTTATCTTTACTTAGGATAGAGAGTAACGTAAAGTTGGATGTTGAGTGGGTAGGAGGAGGAGGAAGATTTACAGCCATTTGATAGATATAGTTTTAGTTTGTTTGATATTTAATCTTTAAAAATAATTACCCTAGATTATTTAAAAGGCTAGGATCCATATTTCACTTTATGATGCGAAAAGGGATGCCGTAATCACATCACAAAGTTATTTAGGTAAACAATACTTTTGTTAATTTCATTCACTATGAAACTCCTAGTTCTTTTGAGATTCATCGACTTATGTCAATGGCATGTTAATCTCGATTATGCTTATCTTCCATTTGTGACTGGGATGCCGACGATCACAAACTAGATAGTGAATCGACCATGTAAAAACACATGGACCCCTCGGCTCAAGTACGCTTGAGAATCACGAGCGCCATATCATTTTCTACTATAATTTCAAATTAACGTGCCGGCAAACCGCACACACTCCGTTAACAAATTATAAGATTATGTGTGTTATTTACATGGGTAGCATATGACTTTCACATTTCTTAGTGTATCTAAAACGGGATTTTGTTTTATACTTTATAGTTAATACTTTTAACTTGTTACATTGACCTATCAAACCTCTCGGTAATTCCACTAGTCCACACAAGAGGCGGTGAGAATGGTAACGCTAAAGCATTTGAAAAACCATTCTCATTCGGTTACCATTTTATAGGCAACCTCCTTAAACCCCCTTAGAGTGTTTATAGTGAGTACGCCACTGGATTTGACTATCAATGCATAATTTAATTTTATACATATAATTAAGCTCTATTATATATATAATTGGATAAAATTTTAAAACATTTAAAATTATGATTATCTAATTAATTCAAATTAACTATGTGATGACACATTTAATAATTAATATAATCGATTCCATAATTAATTGCAATTAAACATGTGAGGACACATGTTAATGATTAATTTTAGATATATCCAATTTATGTTCACTATATAAATAATATCAATATTTATGTTACTATATTATCCAAAATTTTAGCAAGTTAGGAAACTAGCCAAAATAATTTTGGGTTTATCTTTTCAACAATTGAAAAAACTCAAAATTTTGAATTATAGCAAGTTAGGAAACTAGCCAAAGCAATTGGGGATAAACATTGCATTAAAAAAAAACTATACCTACTAAAATCAATATTTATAGGTACCATAAACAATACTATTGTTAATAAACTTTTTATGCAAAATTAGTTTCCAAAATTAAAATCTAAAAGCGATATTGATCCTTAAAGTCAAAAAAGAAATCGTTTTTTTTTAATAATAAATACAACACTTTTGCAAATCCATTTATATTCCTTTTGGTAAATACGTTTTCATACAAACACCTTTTGTAATCAATTAAAACTGTTACCAACAATTAATTAGTAATTAATATTGCATAAAACTCATCCTTCACTATGAAGAAATCAAAACTTAATAGGCAAGAAAACAGTTGCTAATAATATGTAAACTTCTTACGCAAGTTTTAGAAACGTTTCCAAAAACAATTTTTGTCAAAGTTTCCAAAAACTATTTTATCCATCAAAACACAGTTGCTAATAAAAAAAACAATTTTTTTTGTAGCCTGCCTAGATTTCGAAAGCCTCATAAACACAAACAGATTTGCAAATTAAATTGACACATCTTTTGAGTTAAAATTCAAAAACAATGGCTCTGATACCACTGTTAGGTTTTAGTCAAATCTATTACCACATTCAAGCAACGGAAGCATATTCAAAAAAACTATGGTAACAACAAATTAATAACTTTTTTACGGATGCACATGTTCTTAGAAACTTAACTACAAAAGAATGATAAAAAAGCCTTACTTGATATAGATTGTTGAAGAATTAGCTTGATGGAAAAATCAAACCTTTGATATTGCCTCTCAGATGTCAAGGACCAATAGTATGAATCCCTCTAGTGGCTCACACCTAAGATCACCAAATACTAACAACCAAGAACGCTCATACCTTTTGGCTATTTGGAGAGGGAAAGAGAAGGAGGATGCCACAAAGAAAAGAGAGAATAAATGAATTGATCAATTGGGTTTGATCCCAAGGTATCTATTTATAATCTCTTGATTTAGGCTTCCTAATCCTACACAAACTGATAAACCAATTAAAGACTATTTTAATTATTATCAAGTTATTATCCTTTATATATAATTAATCCAATTAATTATATTTTGGATATTATCTAATTGATTATATTTATCCTCAACTGATAAATAAATTAATCACTTTCGCCCCCTCTAAATTCTTGATTGTTTATTTGGGTCTTAAGGGCAACCCAAAAGGACCCTGCCATTATTAAAATACTAACAACAGTTAATAATTTGGACACATTTTCCAACATACAATTAGCTTTCCTTAAACTCAATGCCATTAACAAATTATAATTTGTTATCTTAAAAAACATAAAAAAGGTAACAAGAATCACATAATAAAGATTTAACAAATAACATGCTATCATAATTTATATATAATGATTGAAATTGATTTAACCTTTACAATTACAAATTTACAATAACGTAAATATTTTTATAAAATATAATTAATTAACTATTATTTATATAGGTGTGTATGTGTGTTTATTTATTTAATTTATTTATCTAACCTTAAAAAAGTTGAACTTTGATAAGATCAACGATTAAACTAATAATTATTGATGAATGGAGTTTGAGAGGGTTGTGTCATCATCAACAACAAAAAGGAACAAAGTGAAAAGCAAACAACACTCAAAATAAACCAATGGAGAAGCTTTTCTCACATTCTAAAATACCTTTGTCTTTTCTAGAAATATGTGTACACTCAATATATTATATAGTCGAATATATTAAAAATGTTTAAACGACGATAAATTAATTTAAAATAACTAAGACTAATAACATATAATTTTGTACTATATTGTATTAGAGAATGTGATAACCCCTATTGCAGATCAAGTCGTCCGAATATACTATAATGTTAATGATGTCCATGCGATTTCAATGTAAAACTACACATCTAAAGCGGTATCTAATAAGTTCTATCTACGTTATTAGATTTGAACCAATGACGACTCTGCCAAGACTAATTGGGCTCGAAGCCGTAACTTCCGTATTGACAGGGCGGTGCTCATCATCCATTCATTATTGATGCTTTTGCTTCAATTCAATAGTAAAATATGACCATTATTAAGAGGGCGGTGCTCATCCGACCATATGGATAACTAACTGACGAGCTCCCAGAATAGCAGGTACTGTTGCACCATACCCAACCAAACGGAAACAATATTTATTTAAAAGAATATGAGAATCAACAAATCTTATATGATTTATGGGATTTGCAAGTGGCATCCAAAGTAGTCCATATAGATTTTTTCGAAATTTAATGTAAAATTATATTTGATTTTGTTGGTTTTCGTCTACTTTTAAATAAATATTGTTTTCGTTTGAATCCTACTATATATAAGGGTATTTATTTAGCAAATCATTGTTACAACACAAATCGTGTAAACCATCAATTTTATTGGTTAAATTAATAAAATTGTTTAATTTGATGAAATGTTCATATAATTATTTTCTTGATAAAATTGTTTAATATATTTATGGCTTTTATGTAAAAATGAAATGTTTTATCATAATAAGAAAATACATTAAGCAATTATATCAAAATGAAAAATTACATGAAAGAATTTTACTTTTACATAAAAAATACAAAAATATGAAACAATTTCATAAAAAAGAAAGAATTATATAATAAATTTCATGTACTAATTTCATTAATTTAACTAATGAAATTGACGGTTTACATGATTTGTATTCTAAAATGGTTTGTATTTGATTGCTTTCGTGTGTGTAAGGGTTGTTTTTATAACCCAACAAGTTGTATTAATTAGGTGAACCAATCTTAGCCCTTAATATTTGAAATTTGTGGTTGGCAAGATCAACCGGGTTCGAATCTTGTGCCTCTACCGCTTAGGCAAAGCCGTTCAAAAAAAATGCGCAATAAGGAATCACACATTTAGTTATATTATTTGCAATAAAAGGCCACACAAACCTTAATGTGATAATTATCGTTATTTAATGCAATTTCTCTAAATTACATTTTAGTTGATTTATAATCATATCAACACCTGCGAAAAATCTTATTGAACACCGAACAGTTATGAATACAATCTTATGAATGCCTTATGCTTATGAACGCCTATGAGACACATTCTTAAGAATACCTTATGATTATGAATGTATTCTGATAAGCACCTGTAAGTCCCAGTTAAGGATGACAACCACTAACAAGTATTATTGGGGGGGGGGGGGGGGGGGGGGGTTTAATACTATACTAAAAGTTACCCAATTACTTGATTTTAATTCTTATTGAATTTCAAAACAAGATTGTTAAACCATAAGGCTTGTGGCATACTGTTTAAGACTTGTGGGGGATGTGGCTCAATAATCCATCTATCTCGGGTATCCAGGCGTTAACGACTTATGACCACTAAGGAATTATCTCAAACTGCATGCTTAGCAGAAAAATTGTTAGAGATTATTCTAGGTAAAATGTCTAGGATACCCTTTAAATAGACAATATTGTTATAGAAAAGAATGGTTAAAATCTATCCCGACAATCTTTCACTGAGAACATAAAAGAATATATCACAACTTAAAGAACATTGGGTTAATAGCTATGAAAAGTTCTAGAGAAAAGTCTTATAAATGTGTAACCTTGCATGGGAGAGGTGTTAAAATACTACCATGTGTATTAAATGTATGTAACACTTGTCACTTTGGGATTAATCTTCAAAGTTCTCTTTGAAAAATGACAAAATGTCCTTTTTGTATTTAACGAGGGACAAGGTTGACTTCCACACCTTGTTGTAGACAATTCTTGGAAAAGTTGTAAAAGACAAAACGTTTTTATCTAATATCTCAAAGAATGTGCCTATTAGAGCATAAAATTGAGTATCTTTTCCGACGCTCTAACTAGCAAGAGAACAAGAGGAATCTCCCAATTTGCCATGGGAGATCGGCATAAAATAGTTCAATAGAATTTGGGAAGTTCATCTTTGATCCACATCGGGAAATTTTCTTTCATGCTGATTTTGGTTAGCCTTTGATGTTGCCGAACATTTAACTATGACTAAACTATTACAAAGAACCACAAATTTATCTAAGTAAACGACATTCGAATTCTAAGAAGTATGAGGAAAATCTGGAGGTTATCCTCAAATCAGTAACCCAATTATACAAATAAATAACATCTATTAAAACTCATGAATTACTGGTAATTAGAATGAATCTCATTTGTAACATCTCGTTAAATAACATAAAAGTAACTTATACATAAAAGTTACCTATTTGTCCTTCATCATATAATTAAAACAACAAAAGTGATCTTAGCCTTTCTTATGGTCAACATCAAACGTGACTTGTCAAAATTTTGGCTTTCACCCATCAAAATTTGCAGCTATGCTAAAAATAGAGGGATAGCTACATAAATTTTACAAATAGGCGGCAAATGGATTCATATGTGATCCCGTGTGATTCACATATGAACTATATGTTCATATGTGAACTCGTGTAATTCACATATGAACTAATTAACTAACTCACATATGAACTCTTATGATTCACCTACAAAGCAATTAACATAATCATGTATGAACACGTGGTTCATATGTGAAGAATATACAATCTGACATACCAACTCCAAAGTGCCTTTTCCTCTTTTGCCAACCATAACGAATAACCAACATACTTATAATTTAATGTAAGATAGTTTGCATTAAATGCAACATGTGTGTGCTTTTAATGCAAGATATTATGCATTAAATGCATCATGGTCATAACTGTTGATCCAACTCTTATAAGACCTGATATATTGACGATGATCCTTTTCTATTTAGTGTATAATACTTAGTTACATTTTTTCTTAAAGAATTATTGTTGAGTTTGTTTAGTGATCTTTCTACTTATAAGCGCTTGTATTTCACTAGTATGTTTAACATCAGCGACCTCACCGAATCTGTTCAATGGTCGTTGATCGCTTACATTGTAACAACTATGTATTCCTGTTGTACATAAATGTTTTACCGAAAACCTTTTTGTAGTTTGGTTATGAGATAGTCACTTAAAATAAAACTTGGTGTAAGTATACAACTTGAGTTCATATATGAAATCATCGATATCTGGTATTTATTATAGAAAAGCCTGATCTTTAAAAGATGATTTCAGATGGTGAATTCAAGGATTTTTAATTGCTTGTGAGTGAGTGAATGAGTGATTTGTTTGTAAAATCAATTTGGAGAAACCCAAGATGCAAAGTTTTATTAAACCATGAAAACAAGTGATTTAGAAAAAATATACTTATAGTATTGTTTAATCACTGTGTAAATGGTCTTCCAAGAGTACACAGAGTCTGACATGCCATTGATGTGATATCATTTATGTTAGACGTCGTGAATCCTAGCACAACACAACGTTACCGTAGTCACCAGATGAACATAGTACTGGTTAGGCACTAAAACTATTTATAGCCATCTCATTTTATTACAGATGTTCAATATTACCCTTAACTCTGAAAGTTAATGCATTTTCACAAGTTAAATTAGGCGTCAGTTAATTTAACGTAATTTTCAATGAAATAGTTAAAAACTTGCAATAAATAGTTAGTACAACATTATAAAGTTGCATCTAATACATTTACACTAGCATTGGTCTTAATATTTTCTTACAGCCCAAACTAAAACGTTTAGCTCATAATCGGATGGATTTTTTTCACGAAATGATGTAAGTATTGGAAAAGTAAATAACAAGAATAAAGAAAGCAAATAATAAAAATAAAGACTTAAATGTAAATAACGGGGATGGAAGATGTAAATAAAGAAAATAAATGCTAGCTCTTGTAGAATTACATTGCAAAAATGTACTGGATTTAATAAAAATTGATGGAAAGTAAACTAAAGGAAATAAATACAGTAATGTAAATAACCGGTAATTAAATGACAAAATGGTAAAAAACAGTAATTAAAATAAGGCAAGGTAAGAAAAATGATTTACATGACTAACAAGGACAACAAGTAATACCTTGATAAGACTTGTGAAAGCACCTCCAACTTGAGATTCAAGCAACTAGTATAGCAAGTTCTGAAAACTTGTAGTTAATTCACGATCCTGATCTTACGATCCAATCTTGCAAAGACAAAAACAATTCTACGTAAGATTCCAGTCTTGATATCCTTGTTTGAAAGCATGGATGAAAGATGATAATAAATAACAACTGCAAGGACCAAAGTGTAATTTAGTTTTACATGTAATTTACTTGAAACTACATTTACTACTAGTAATGAAATGCTTAGAATGCAATTTAATAAAACAAGATCGACTTACAAATATTTGTAACGTCTATAAAATAAGTAAAAAAAACTGTTTAGAATCTTTTTGAATGAAATATTACATTATTTTTATACAACTTAAAATAAAATTAATAATACTTTTATAAAATTAAATTAGGTTAAAATAAAATATATATTTTTTGGAAGAGGTATCCCAGACCACATTGGGCCCAGACTAATCCTCGGCAATTTTGGGCCGAAGCCCGACTGCTAAAGCAAGCAGCCCGGGGTCGAAGCCCCGTACCTCCAGAATGCGTAAATAAAATATATATTGTTTCAGTTCCTATTCATATTTGAAAAAATAAACTTATTTTAGAACACATACTCCATATCTTGATATATTTAAAAAGATATACAATAATTATATTAAAAGCTGAAATAGTTATTAGAGTAAATTGCAAATATAATCTCTATGATTTGATGTTTATAACACATTTGGTTTGTACAATTTAAAAATAACAGTTTAAAGACTGTGGTTAAACAAAGACTGTGGTTTGATGCTTATATCATTTCTTCTCGTTTATTGTTCTCGTTTCCCTCCAATTTCTAAAACGAAGTACAGTTTTTAAATGTTGATCTGCATTTGTGGGTACCCTACGATCGTACGAACTTCGTTGACTAACAACAACCTAGGTCGAAGGTTATATTGTTGTTCAAGCCCAATAAAGTTTTGTTGTGTAAGGTTCTCTCGAATCGGTTCAATATGTGGCAAAAATCCTAATTTTTTCCTTAAAAATTCTTATTTGAATTTACAGGCTACCAACTATGGTTTTGTTCGTTGGCTAGACAAAGCAATGTGTCTGCATGTGATGCATGTCATTTCTGGGTTACCAAGAACCAAGAACATAGCTGAAATAAAGTTGAATGACAAGAAAATAGAAGCTTGTAGGTGGAAATTGCTGTTGGTCACCGGTTTTCTATAAAGTCCTTTATGAATAAATTCGTACATATGGATTAATCCATCTTCAATTTAGAAGGTTTTCTACATGGTGGTTTTTTTAATAGACGGAAGGAGCACATTTTTTTAATTGGGAGGGGGTGGCCTTTGAAAATATTTGCCTTTATACAAAAGATCTGCCTAGTAGCTTTAGAAATAGGACTATCTTCACGAAAATGTATCCAACTATACCCGTATTCCTATTGTATGTATCCAACTTCACAATGGGTTATTGTGTGTATTAAACTTTCAATTTGGTTTATTGTGTGTACCGGTTTACCTGATAACCTGCTGATGCTGATGTGTATCAGGTAATTTCTCCGGCGACACCCTTCTCCGGCGACTCCCTTCTTCGGCGACACCCGTCTCCGGCGACTCCCGTCTCCGGCGACTCCCGTCTCCGGCGACTCCCGTCTCCGGCGACTCCCTTCTCCGGCGACTCCCTTCTCCAGTCACCACCACCACCATCACCAAACCCACCGCCACCATGTCCACCACCGCAGCCACCACTATCATCACCAAACCCACCACCAACCCGACGATCCATACGAAGATTCCGACGAAGACAGCCGCCAAACCCACCGCTGCAACTACCACCGTCAACCACCACCCCTGGTTCTAATCTGATTCTGATCTGATTTGATTTTGCATTCGTTCAATTAGGGTTCATATATTGAAATTAGGGTTCTTGGTAAATTTGGGGTTTTTTTCAAATCAAATTTGGGGTGGTGGTGGTGGCTGTGGTGGTGGAGATGGTGATGGTAGTGATGTTGGTGGTGGTTTGGTGATGGGTTTGGTGATGGTGGTGGTGGGTTTGGTGGGGGAGATGGTGGTGTTGGTGGTGGGTTTGGTGATGGTGGTGGTGGAGATGGTGATGGTGGTGGCAGTGTTGGTGGTGGTGAGTTTGGTGATGGTGGTGGTGGCTGTGGTGGTAGAGATGGTGGCTGTGGTGGTGGTGGTGGACGGAGAAAGGATTCGCCGGAGAAGAAGATGCTGGTGGTGGGTTTGGTGGTGGTGGTGGTGGAGATGATGGCTGTGGTGGTGGCCGGAGAAGGGAGTCGCCAGAGAAGGGAGTCGCCGGAGAAGAAGATGACCGGCTACCCTTTCAGTAGGTAAACCGGTACACACAATAAACCAAATTGAAAATTTAGTACACACAATAACTCATTTTGAAGTTGGATACACACAATAGGAATACGGGTATAGTTGGATACATTTTGGTGAAGATAGTCCTTAGAAATAAGCCATTTCTAATATAATTAAGTCACTAACAAACACTAATGTATAATTGATCAAATAAGGTTTGAGTACGTTAAACTCATTAAGCTGCTAGTATATCCCTTACTTGGTAAGTAGGTGAGCCTGGTGGCTCTTATGTTTTGTCTCCATCAAATAATACTAATTTGATGGTTAAGAATCTTACTGATAAAACAAACTTATCGTGTTATTTTAATGACCTAAAGTCTTACCTGATAGAATAGGTAATGGTAGTAACTTTTTACTTGTAAATAAACGAACCCATAAAACAAATAACGTTGTAGCATATGATTAAAAAGACGAAAAGGGTATTTGTTTAGGTGAGGAAGAAGTCAAGCGTTATGGATATGGGAGCATCAAAATCATTGTTGATGTGCGTGATATTCTTCTATACAATATACTTAGAATTTTAAGGCAAAAAGGGCAAAGTGGGCATAAAGTGAAAATGGGGGTTACAAATGGTACCCCTTTTAAAGCAAAAGCTACCACCCGTGCCTGATGCACACATTCTTCCTTCCACCATACCAAAATACAAGTATTTTTTTATATTTCCTTATCTAGGGGCATATTCGTCAATATAAACATTATGACCACCTTTTTTACCTTTATACCCTTTTTGTTCTTTCTTTCACCCCCAAGTAAACGGTTTATAAGTAAATCATGTTGTAACTAATGATGTTACATTCGATTATGAAGAAAAGATTTTGTATTATGATTAGATTGTGCATATTTCCATCAAATATTCGGGATTTTCAAATAATAATATATGAAAGTGAATAAGAATGTCAAACTGAAAATGACGGAATTCAGAATCTTCTGTATTTTGATTCGGTTTTAAAAAGTTTTAGCTTTAGATGTCATCATCTTCCACTTGATTGGCTTTTGTGGCAAACTTGAGCATATTCGATCGTGGACCAAACTCGAGTAGAGCTGGTTTCTTCGATTACTAAAAGGTCATATTAGTTGCCCCTTTAAGATTCATATGAATTGCGTTCAACTAGTGTATTTAAATGAACTTATACCACCCATTCAGGTTAACTTATATTTTTCGACCTACTGTTTTTTTGCCTTTTTACAAAGCTTTTAGTTTTAACTTCGCTCAAGAGGATTTATTCTAGCTTTATTTGAAGTAATTTTGTTGTAAACATTCCACACTTCACAAGCAACAACTAGTTCAGGACTCCATTTGATAGCCTCACGGATAATTTCATTACCCTCGGTAGCAAGATCGCATCCCTCATTGGCTCATTACGATACGTTGTAGAAAAAGGGTTTGTACTATTCCGCAAATGTCATTGCAAGACCGATGACTATCATGGGGGAGGTAAATTATGGTGTCCTAGGGCAATGTGGATGGGCTAAACTTGAACCCGAACATTGTTATGAAATTATCGCCTCTTGTTTTGCAGAACAATTCAGTAAAGTAACTAAGATCTTCATCAAAACCATAGGAATGAAACATTTGTAGTAGTATGAGCAAATACTAAAAGTCATTTAGTTTAATTATAACTGAATCACTAAATAATTTGAATATCGGGTCGGATCATATCCTAAATTTCAATGAACTCTAGACGTGAATAGATGAACAATCTGCTACAACTAAATGGTCGAGCTTCTTATGATCCGAAAAATGTTCCTTAAATAAGCCACTATTAGGACCAAATCCCAACTTCTTTGCATATGCCACAACATCACTTGACATGTTGAAAGTTTATTTGGATATCAAAATTGGACCAAAACTTCATTACATTCCTTCAACCCATTTTGAGCTCACAAGATATTGAGTATTGACCCACATTAACCAATTAGAAAAGTCCCCACACCTGTCTATATAATGCCATGGTGATTCCAAAATTTAACAACATTGATTTAAAATAACATCTTTAACAAACTTTTAAAAATATAAAGATGAATATTTAAATATTTTTAGTCGATTTTATCCAACAACTACTAGATTTTTTTTTTCAAAATGGAGAAAACATATGACAGGGAATAATTTTATTTGGACTTGGAAAACTCTTTTAAAAGCGATTGTTAATGATAAATTATTTTCAATTATTCCAACCAATTAGATCCATCTATTGATATAAAAAATATGTAAGAAAGAAAGATAACATTTTATTAAATATATTTAATTCTCAATTTAATTTATATTGTGATTGCTAAATTGGATAAAATATTAGAATTCAATTTAATTAATTTTTTTTTGAAAATTTGAAGTTATGTTTTATATTGAATGAGGATTTGATTTTTGTAGTTAAGGAGCAATTTGGGCCTTTTTCTTAGTCTTAGGCTTGGTTTGGCAAGCATAAGCTAGCTTATAAGCTAGCTGATAAGCTAGCTGATAAGCTAGTTTATAAGCTAGTCCATCCAAACATGTACCAGGAAGCTAGCTTATCAGCTAGCTTATAAGCTAGCTTTTTGAAACGCTACTTTGAGTAGCTTATGAGAAGCTTATTGTAGCTTTTTCCAATTATACCCTTATTAATATTAATTATTAAATTCAAAGGTACCCTTTTTGGTCATTTTACATACTCATAAGCTAGTTTTTGCCAAACATAATTTGTTCAACAGCTAGCTTATCAGCTACTAGCAAGCTTATCAATCAACAGCTAGCTTATCAGCTATCCGCTAGCTTATCAGCTACCAGCTAGCTTATAAGCTACGCTTGCCAAACATAGCCTTAAACCTTCAGGTTGAAGCCTATTTAAATATATATGTTGGCCCAACATAGATAAATCGTAAGTTAGGTCTAAAGTCTAAAACAGTTTGGGATAATCTTTTATATATTTTGAACAAATTCTTATTAATAAGAAAATTTGATATTAAGTTTTTAGATAGAAAGGTAATATTTTATGAGGAAGACTAAACATTTTAATAATACAATTAATATCGAAAGCTTTAAAATAGAAATCCTAATAATTTGAAATTAAATTTTTAGATAGAAAGGTAATATTTTATAAGCTATATAAAATATTTAAATAATACTTAAGTTTTAGGGCATGCTTGGTTCATTTTAGGGAATGGGAATGTGAATGAAAATGGGAATGCAGGAGAATGAGAATGAAAATGAGCATTGCATTGTTGTTGCTTGGTTAACCCATTATAATCAATGAAAAATTGTTTCATATTAGAAAAAAAAAAATTCTCCACTTCGAAAATACAATAGATTTTTCATTTAACATCAAAAGATGAAATGACATATGAAAAAAAAAGCTAAGTCAAAAAGAAAATTTTCATTCCCCCCAATTTGGTCAGGAATGGAAATTAATGAATCTGCAGGAATGATTCCATTATATAATATCAGACCAAGCAGCAGTATTCATTATCATTCCCATTCCTTACCCTGCAATACCCCCAACCAAGCACCCCCTTAGAATAGAAAACTTATTGAAGTTAAATATATATTTCTTTTAAATATTAAATATACTTTATTATTATTTATAGAAGTAAATTACGGATTTGGTCCTCATGATTTGATGGTTTTTATGGATTTTATCCTAAACTTTATTAATTGTAGATTTGGTCTCTATGATATGCATTTTCTGTTGGATTTGGTTCCTGAACTAAACGACCGTCAAAATTAGTCGTTAAACTCAAGGGCATTATTGTCCTTTCAGCTTTTTGATATTCTCTTTTTTTTAATGGATTTTTTTTTGTCTTTTTATGCTTTTGACGTACCAATTAGGATTTGCCAGATGTCTTTTATATTTTTCCTTTTTATTAATTATCAATAAAAACATTATATCTATATCTATATCTATATCTATATCTATGTATATACACTACTTTATAATACATTTCTTAACCAAACTCTTAATTACAAATAATAAAGCATAAGGTACCACATTTTAAGCATGATTCCTTAAAATTTCAACATCTTCGCCAACTCCTATTTCTCTCTATCCCCAAGATGCGCCTCTTACCTTCCCCAAGGTGTCCCTTCCTCTTTCCAAGATGACTTCTCAACCTCCCACTCTCCCATTAATTCGACCATCTTGCCTGAGCAATCTTCACCTTGCAAACCCTTCTCTGGAATCGATTTGAACAACTATGTCCAGGTATGGATTTCGATTTGGATAACAACTATGGATTTCGACAATCGATCTTACTGATTGTTCACAGGTATGGATTGTTATTACTGATTGTTCACAATTGATTTTACTGATTGTTCTTAATCGAATGTTCACTAAAATCGAGTATACTGTCATCGATTTGTTTTTTATTTGCTATGAATTTCGACTTTTAATGATTTCTTCACAATCGATTTCTACTGCAATCGATTAGGCTGTTATTGAAGCTGTGTATCGAACCATCAATGCAGGCGATTTAGGGTTTATATTCTCGAATTCAATGTGTTGAAAAATCTTTTGCAATTTGAAATCAACTTTGTTGTTGTATACCAAAAAATCGATTTCTATGTTGTGCATTCAAGGTTTTCTGGAATTTGATTTTGTTGTTTTGTACCAATAACTCAATTTTTGTGTTCTAGAAGTTTTGTGATACCAATCGTTGCTTTTGTATTTCTTGACAGGTACGATCTCAGATACCTATTTTGATTCCATGTTTATCTTCTTGCTTCTTCAAGGTATTGCCTAAATCCTTCACCTTTATCAATATTGATTAGAACACTTTTTCCATCTGGTTATCATGATTCATGAACTATATGCTTTGATTTCTTAAAGTAGGTTGGTTATTGTATTACACCTATTTTCAACCAAATAGATTATGGTCTGATTCCTCATTGCAACTTTTATGCTCCGATACAATGAGAATTGCATTATTTAACGAAGAATGTGGTGTTGGGGAAGTATTTGACCATGTTTAGATTCTAAAGCTCCTTTTTATTCTGTTTGTGATAATTTAGGTACATGCAGAATTCTCCACTATACGTATTCGTGCATTGGGAGCCGATGTTAATAAGATGGTATGATTCATTACTTTAATTTACCTATTCTTTTAGAAGAAAGGTAGAAAGGAATAGCTCTTGATTTGATTTAGATTTCATGTGTCATTCAGTTTCATCTGCTTCTGAGTTTTGGATTAGGATTTGATCATTAAGCTTTAATGTAACCTATCATTAAGTTTTGGATTAGGACTGGTGATTGAGATATTTCCAGGTGTAACCTGTTGTGAATCTGGCTGAAGAATTGTTGTTGGTTGGGAGTATGTGGTATGTTTATTTACCAAGTTTTGGTCTAATTTTTCATCTTAAGGTGCCATGGAAGTCATTTTTCCAAAGTAAAGCCATATGTGTGATGATATATGCTCATTTTTTGTGGAGGCTAGGATCGTAATTGTTGTTTCGTTTGCCTTTTAGTTGATATTATATATAATTAGACATTGGTATGTCTTGATTATGTTTGTTCTTATTATTTACTCTTTCTCAAGCAATCCGCTTAAATCTAAAATAAATTTTGAGCATTAAAAGCATTGCTATTAGAATGCATAGTGATTTTAGAAGTTATTGTACTTATAAGTTAGTAGTAATGGTATGTTAAGATCAACTCACCCCCCCCCCCCCCCCACCACCATTCCAAGAATCGCGTCAATCCTTCGTCATTGCGTCAACCGTAACCTTAGATGTGTGGCTTTCGTCCTCATGTTTTCTTTAAATTGACATGGTTCTCTCTCTCTCTCTCTCTCTCTCTCTCTCATATATATATATATGGGGTATATATATATATATATATGAGAAAAATATATGAGAAAAGAAGCAGTTTGTTAAGCTAATTAGTATCGCTCGTAGAAACGTTGATGCTTTAAAATAGATTTTAAAAGTGTATATAGAACTACATGTCTACATCTATTTGATTATTTGTCTCTACTTTTCACTTACAGATTTAACTTATGGTTGTTAACGCTTGTTTCAATGGCTTTATTTTTTGTAGGTACCAGTTTCTATTCATTATTCAGTAGAAGTTCACAACTAGATTCAATGATTCAACTGATGTGGTGCGGATGACTTGAATACGAAGACTAACATTCATCAATGGATGGTTTGTTACTACTTGAGTGGTTTCATCATCAATGGTAGTGGTGTTGGAGATGTTGATGCTTCTGTGGAGTTCCATGTTCATTTTTATGGCAGAGATTTTTATCTATCATTCAATAAGACCATCTTCATTTTGATATAAAATATCGTTTGAAGGTATACTTGAGCAGGGTTCATGTCAACACTCAAAAACCTTGGTGCGTAGACATGTGCAACAAGGCCTATGGGAATAAGATCTTTCACAAAGCACATGTAATAGTTAGCTATATACTTAGTATATGAATTAGATGTAATTTAACTATTTAGATACTAATACATTTTTTTAATATTCAATATATTTTACATATGGTCAAACCCATTACAGAAGAATGTGATATTTATGTAATTAATTTTATTATAGTATGCACAATCGCCTTCAGTTACAAACATTGAATATATGTTAATTATTCTTATAAATTAATATGGGATTTGTAGTTTTTAGTATACAGACAGAAGGAATATGGTTCATATAATTTGAGTTACTTGGTTAATAGATAAAAAAAAATTCATGCTTCCTGTGAAATGCCAAATTCGGTTATAGAAAGAGTAGTCAATTTACATTTGCTGAAGTTTGATAAAGTTAAATTGCTTGAATTTATAATTCTATGTTTAATCTAATAGATTCTTCCACATGAGTCAATAAGATCGATAATTAAATCGGTTTTGATCCACTCAATATTTAAAGCTAATCATGTAATTACTTGCAAAAATGCGAAATAAATATTACATAAATCGGTTTTTATTCAATTGATCTGATCTCATTGAATTTTACTTGTAATAAAGGTTATGATTTATTGATGGTAATATGAACTATAACTCTTTTCTATTAAAAATGTATAAGTTGTAAAAATTACATGCAATTTGTATTATTAGGATGTCACGTCAAAACTTTAAAACTATATGAACATTGATTTAATATATCAATCAATTCACAAATTAAAACAACACAAAACCATACAAATATACAATAAAATCGAGAAAGATGATAAACGGCACAAGAAATTAAATCAGAAGTTTGAATCTACGCTTCAAATCGAAGGGTGCTCGCCTCCCGCCGCATCGCACGGGTACACATCTAGTATATATATATATACATATACACACACATTAGATCTAATTTTCAAGTACTAATTGGCTGAAAGAATTTATGACCATGGAGAGACTAAAGTATATGCTAGAAGCTAGATTAACCTGTGTAAAAGGTTTCAAGTTGGCTTTTTTAAGTAGTGAAGAAGATTACTACTCAGTATGCTGAAGTGTCAACTGAAGAATAGTTTTGGCAGCATCATGAAGACCCTTTTATTTTGAAGAACGTAATTTCTTATTCAAGAAGTTAAGTTAGGGGGAGATTGTTGGGTCTGAAACTGGCTAAATATGATTAATGTTGTTAGAGTAATGATTAATGTTGTGGACACTGATAGTATACTGCTTGTACAGAGTTGATGTTGCTACTAGAAGATTGTGCTACCGAGTAGAAGATAATACTGCTAGTTCAAAGATGATGCTGCTTGAAGAAGTTAAGACTAGCTGCTTATTTTAGTTAGTACTGCAAGTTCATGTTAGTACTGCTAGATGAACTTTGTATTGTTGAAGATTTTTTAATGTTGTTCTTGAACATAATGTTGATTATGTCCGTAGCCCGCAAGTAATGAAGTTAATTATGAAGAAGATTCTGAAAATCAATTCCTTATAGATAATTATCTTTGTAATTCAGTGTATATAAATAAATTATCTGTCAAGGTTATCAAAGAGAATTATGTTTTTTTGTTTTAGAGAAGTTCGTAGTCTCAAGATCAGTTTTAATCCTTACCTTAGAGAATTTTAGTACGTCTGTTGAGCATGTTAAATAGATTGGGGCTTAAGTTTGTAATCATAGAATTTTAATCAAAAGACTTGTGATTTGCATTCGTTAATTGTTTATTGCTTCATTGCTTTAGATTACTAAAGTGTTATTCCACAAACTTCTTTAACAATATCTTAGGTTGTAGTTATTCTTGTTGAATCGGTTTTGACAACTACATGTTCTACCGCTTGTGTGGCCCGTCCTGAAAAATTCGTTTGCTTACTAGACCCTTCCTTGTCTTTGGCTGCCTAGGTATCCAGTGGACGTGAGAGTTTCTTCTCATCCAATTCTTCCCGAATAAAATGAATTTAAAGTTCACTCGAACCCACGTATCTCTCCCTATATAAATTCCAATCTATATATTTGGAAATATGTAAATAGTACGACATACACTGTAGTAAAATGTAATTCCTACTATAAGGGCTTCTAAATCATACCAAAACATAAAAATAGGTATTTGAAGTTGTAATAATTTGACCATTCACAATATCTAATTCATTAGAATTGAAATTAAGATATTTGATATGAATGTTAAACTACAATTATGTATTCAATAAATTAATTTATGATATCATAGAAAACGATGTTAATGAAAAAACAACATAGACAAATTAAGTAAAATTAAACAAAGCATGCTCATTAACATGATAGTGACTTTAGTTAAAAATTTATTCTTCGACGTTTTGCACCCCAATTAGATAGCACCCACTTTTTCTTCTTTGTGCCAAGATAGCCTTGACAGTTTGAACTACCGCAATAGCACTCTATTTCAGGCCCAAATCGCACAAATCTACAATGCCAACATCCAAAACATTTTCATTATTATGTAAAACTGTGTAAAAGTGTATTGATAATTAAACTGTTGGTCGTGAGTAGATGATAGTAGTACCGATAATGATATGTCAATGGTTCCCCACGTTTGATGGATCGTTTAGCAAAGACACCAAGACGAGTCTCCCCATCAACTTCCCTACATAAATATCATATAATGGTCGTTTGTTGTAATTTTTGAGGATATGTGAAAAGTCTTTTAATCTTTCTAATAAAACCCTTATAGAAAAAGGGAAGGTCCCCCCCCCCCCCCCCCACACATATATATATATATATATATATAGAGAGAGAGAGAGAGAGAGAGAGAGAGAGAGAGAGTGGAAGGATCATACGAGAACTTATATATACATATATATGTATATATATGGACAGAGAGAGAGTCCATTTCATTTGTAGACCTTTAAAAGGGTATAACCCATGTAAACCAATATACACCACCCGATTAAACAATCAACGATTGAGATGATTACATTTCTAAAAGTTAAAATACACCTTAAAATAGGGGATGATCTACGGTTGAGATAGAGTCGGTTAGATTTTCAATGGTGTAGATTGATTTACATGGTTTGTACCCTTTTGTTGGTTTATATATGATTATACCTCTCTCTCTCTCTCTATATATATATATATATATATATATGGTCTATGTTTAGCTAATCCTAAGCTAGACACTTCCCCAAGAAGGCAAGAAGGGAGGTGAAAGAGTGTGGCAAGTCCTTAGGTGGTGGTAGACAACTCTAATACTATGTCAAAATATGTAAACACCCTTTGAATATCTCCCTAAAGGAGCTATTATAGAAAGGGGGTGTTCCTTCATATATACAAGTTTAATGGCCCATGTCTTGCTAATGCCAGACTCCAATACCTATACCAAGTGAAGGCAAAAGAGTATGTCAAAACATAGGTGTTAGTCCACCATGGCTTTGATACCTAGTGACGATATATATAGGTTTGATGAAGTTCATCATACTAACCATTTCTCTAAGTTACAGTTGGGATCACAACTATGATTGAGAAAGCGCGATTCATTCCCCTTAAAAGTTGCATCAATGATGAAGCCTTTTCGGACTTCACACATATAGAAGTTCGTAGCACCTTCTTTCATGCCCCAAAACCGCTTTTGACACAAAGCTTCACTAATAACTGAAAAGGGAGATTTATTATTAGGCAACAACTAACAAAGTTACATACTTAAAACTTGCCAAGTAAATAGATTCAAGAAGTTTAAAGATAATTACCTTCTCCAACATACTCAATAATGAATTCACCTTTTTCGATGAATTCATCAGCTTCTAAACCCCAACCACAACGATGAGTCTACAAATACGTCAACCGTAAGACATCATAGATCAAGTAACGCTAATGTGAAAATTTTCACAACAAAATACACAATTGAATTTATCATTATAGTTTGAAACTTACCATAACAATTTTGATCCTTTTGTTTTCTTTGAATGGCCGGTTTGTGCACATTTCTGAACACCCACAAGCACTCGAGCAGCTTATACATTGGAGCCTGTATAGCGAAACTTTATGTCATATAACACATAGTCTGAGTGATGAATTCCATTAATGGAACATGATATAAAAAGTACCTGCACTCGCAATCCTCAATGCATATCCCAGAATCACAGCGTGCGCATCCGATGCTATCATCCACATTATCACCCTTCTTCTTTATACGATATATGTCTGATCTAAGTTGAGGAAATGGCATTAACAGCATACTCCGAAATGAAATGGTGAAAACGAGTACACCCTTTTGAAAAAGACTAGATTTTTAATCCTGTAGGAAGTAAAAGAAATGGAGAGAAACCATTTCTTTTTGCATTTTGATCAAGCAATGGTGTTAATTAGAAAATGAATCAATTTTGAAGGATACTGCGTTTAATATGCTCGTAAGGAGATGGCTCCAAATTATTCTCCAACGTACATTTCCAGATGGGATCAATCTTGAATTCCTCTTCTGCATATGGCAACGGCAGACGACCAAAAACTTCCTATAATTGATCGGTAAAGAAGTTAGTTTGCAACTTACTAATGAGGCCATCCTGTTACATATTTTTTTTTACTTTCTATTAACAAGATCATAACATAGCAATGCATTGAATTTTGATCACTGCAAGTAGGGTAATTAATCTTTTGGTACGAAATGAAAAAAACCAAGATAGTAACGATAAGTCAACCAACTTGTATATAGAATTCTATATGATTCACGACATGGAAACCAATGATAACTAATGAGTAGAATTGCAATTAAAATTCTCTTAAGATTACAGTAAACTGAAAACAAAAGATTTCAAGATTGTTAGAAGCCTCACCTCTATGCTACTGGTAGGAACTTCAGACTGCACATTCAACAAGGTAATAAAATCTCATTAAGCTCCATCAATTAAAAGAGGATACATTAATTAAGAAACCCAAAAATGGATTCAAGAATAATGTTAATTTCTCATATGACCATAATGTAATTGAATTAGTAAATAGTTTCTCCATCCAAGAAAAATGCATCATTTTTTATTTTTGGGTTGTTACATAAGATAGAGTTAATGTATCCTTTTAAATCAAAAATAAACCGTAAATATACATTTAGATTATTCGTTATTCGAATGAATAATATAACCACAATGAAGATGGAAGAGATGGACCTTCGATGGTGGCCAATCCGTAGAATGCCTCCAACAAATTATTGCCGATGGTTTCCCTTTCATATACCCGGGATATGCTGCACACTTCCTATGCGCTGCTAAATCGCATTTTGAGCACCGCCATAAGTGTGCTTTCTTTTTGCATAGATAGCATGCCTATTAAAGGAATGTCGTTGATCAGATTAGAACACTTTGCATAATTAATTAAATCAAGAAACCATGCATATATAGTGCAGATGAAATCAAAAAAACATCCAACTTATGTATGCCTACTTCCTTAATCTTCTTTCATTTGTCTTAATGCGAGAAATCTACTTAATTAACAGCCAATTCCATCTTCTTATATTAGATAAGTCGTATTTGTTGATTTGTACTACCTAGTTCTTTCACAACACGTTCCGTTATCATACTCTCACTTGTAATGAATATGCTTCTAAACTAGTGTTGTAAAATTAAGAACTGTAAACGGAAACTGAAAATTGATAACTGAAGTAACAATAGAGATTAGAGAGCACATATTTGGTTAACATAATCGGTTATTGGTGAGCTTCAATCAAATTCACGGTTGTTATTCATCATAAATAGTTAAAGGTAAACAACCTAATGGATGTATCGAAAAAATTTGAATAATATTTCCTTAATTTAAGTGCAAGAAAACCCTAAAAAGAACTAAGTAAGCATACCCAATAAACAAAGTAAGCAACTTACTCAATGAACAATTTATCAAGATTTTAGACCAGGCAGATATATATGCTTATAATCTAAAAGATTGAAGCTAAGAAAAAACAAGTGAAAAATAGAAGAGAAACTTCACATGTTGAGGACACTTGAAGTGTTTCGATGATGATAACAAACCAACACGTTCCTTTGCACATTTCAAGTGATAAGAAACTCGACAATCATGAATAGAGCACGACACCTTCTCCCAAGGGTTGATAATTGCATTCTCGCATACACGACATTCCGCCTGAAATGTATCCCAGTAAACAAAATGTTGCTTAAACTCCGCTCATACTAAAAGAATTCGATATAGAACAAAAATATCTTTATATATTTAACACAAGTTTAGCTTTTCGGCTGATTTTAGTAATTTAACTTCAGCAAAACACCAAGCAAAAGTGTCAGTTATTAATCTTTAAAATCATCAATCGTATCCTCTCTCATCTCAAAATTGAAGATATATGAAGATTTGCAGCCGGCCTCCTCGAAACCAAACAAAAAAATTTTATTTTCTAGTGTGAAAGCTAGTATTAAGTCTCTTCCAAAAACACAATTTTAATTTTTGATACAATTTATGATATAATCTATCCATGTATAAGATCTTCATTCCTTCAATTTCATCAAAAAGTTTAAAAATAAAAATCCATCAACTGGTTCTTCTAACGGTACCAATAGATCTTTTAAGTCTCGTTGCGATAAAATAAGTAAAAATTAGGGTTTTCAGATTATTCGAATACTACAATTCAATCAACTATCACATTTATCCCTAGATTTTATAACTGAATCCAGCAAATCATTCCTTTAACCCTAGATATTAAATCTTCCATTTGTTCTTAACAAATTACCGTTAAACTTCAGGGTGTGCAACCGTATTTATTTTGGAGGGTGTCACTGTATCGTTTTCTAAACTTCAAGGTGTGCACCTAAAAACCAAAAACTTCTCTTGGGATCAACCAAAAACTCTAAAAGTTATCTCTAAATCAACCAAAAAGCCGAAAAATTATCTCGAAATCAAATAAAAAAACCTAAAAAACATGTCGAAATCAACCAAAAAAAAACCAAAAATTCTCTCAAAATCAACACAAAAACTAAAAAATTGTCTCGAAATCAACAAAAGAACCTAAAAATTCTCTCCACGCAATCAAACAACACAAAGATTTATCTTAATTCAACAAAAAAAATTCCACCAAATCAACCAAAAAATCAAAGAAGAAATTGTCTCAAAATCAATAAAAAACTTAGATTAATTATATGATGCCACCATTTGAAAACAGTCCTGGATTCGTCCCTGCACTAATTAGATTCAGTATCGAACACGCAAAAATAACCGAAAAACTCTACCAGTTTTCTTGACCCAATCTGAAAGGGGAGAAACAAGTTTGTCTCTTGAATCCCCAAATTCACCTTCTTCAACTTCAAATCACTAAAAACATTATGCTGTATAACCTTTTCATCATTCCCACCACCTTGATCATGAAATGATAGAAGGGTTTCCGTCTCCGATGAACTAGAGTCGCTGAAATCGCTGTTTTGGGCGGCCATTTTTTGTTTGTTGTTAGTCAGGGTGAAAGAAGACATTCTTGCAGGTTTTGGTGAAAGGCAGGCAACATTTTTTACAACTTATAAACCCTAAAAAGATTCATAATTTTGAGGGTTTTTTTCTGGAATAATCTATTTTTTTCTATGTGATTAATTATGTTCCTTTTTGGAAGATTTTTTTGGTCGATCGAAGAACAACTCAAAGTCCACGTGTTTGTGTGTGAACGCCAGATTCTTGCAGTGGGTGACCGCCGGGGGTTTTTTTTTGCAGCTCTGGCGGGAAGTTTTAAACTTTTTATTCATGAAGAATGATGTTGAGTTTACTAAAATGCCCTTTGACTTTTGCTAAATGGTTAGAGTGTTTGTCTTTGTTGGATGGAAGTTTTGAGGGTAAGTTTGTCAAACTAAGGTGATTCCCTTGTTTCACATTTTTGTTGTGATTCTGTTTGGAATATATAATATATATATATATATATATATCTACTTTGACCATTGTGCAAAAAAGGTGGATTCTGTCTTTCTAATTGCAAGCAATATATGGTTTTGTTTAAACAATAATAAAATATTTTATTGTGAGAATTTTAAATATTTGTTTTTTCTTTACTTTATTACAAGCAATATATGAATTTTATTGTATGAATTTTAAAGTAATAAATGCGGTTTTGATTATATTTAAAAGAGTGAATTGTGGATTTGGTCTCTGTGGTTTAATAATTTTTTTGGTCATAGACACTATTCTATGTTTATCTTAGATACAATCCTTGTAGTTTTCATTTTGTTTTGGCCATGGTCCCTTTAACTAACTGATTCGTTAACTCCGTTAAATCAAGGGTTATTTTAGTAAATTTTTTATACTTTTGTATATTTTTTGTAAAAAAGTAAAAGAAATATTTTAAACACACAAATTTATATATGCATAATAAAAGCAAAATAAATAAAATAAGAGATTTTTTTATGATTTGATTTTCTTAAACTAAACAATTAATTATATCATATACAATTTGAATATTACTTTTAATTTAAATATATTAAATCATAAAACATATCTAATTTTATTCGCTCTAAAAAAATAATATAAAGTATTATGATTTTTTTTAAAGACAAAATAAAGTATTATTATTTGGTTTATTTAAACTAAAATTTTAGCTATATTAAAATAATAAATTATCATCTTCTATCATTTGATGAAAATAATAAAAATAAATGTGATTAATATAATTAATATTTTTAAAATTTTAAATAATCAAATATATAACGAATACTATTATATGATTTGATGTCACTCATAGTAAGTATGTGTTTATATATATATATATATATATGTTTGTATATGTAATATAATTAAATTGATAATATCTTGTTTTATATTAAATTATTTAAATTTTTGAACCTTTAATTATATTAAATACATCAAATTTTATTTTATTATTAAACGGTGGAATTGATATGGTTTTATTGTTTTCATGTAACTACAATTTTAACTTAAACAACCCAAATCATAAAATCATTTCTTATTTTATTTATAACAAGTGAATAAGATTTGTATTTATGATTTAATATATTAAAGTTAATTAAATTATGTGTGATATAATTAACTTTTAATTAAAAAATCAAATTGTAAATAAACTTTTATTTTATTTAATTTGATGGCATTATATATATGTGTGTGTGAATTTGTGTGTTTAAAAAATATTGTTTTTAACTTTTTTTTACAATAAAAAAACAAAAGAATAGAATATTACTAAAATGATCCTTAAACTAACGGAGTTAACGAGAGAATTAGTCAGAGGGACCATGGCCAAAACGAAATTAAAACCACAAGGACCATATCTAAGATAAACATACAATAGGGACCATGGTCAAAAAAATTGTTAAAACACAAGGACCAAATCCACAATTCACTCCATTTAAAATAAAGTTTATTTAAAGTATAAATTTGAATTAAAAAAGAAGATTCTCCAATACCTTCTCTTTACTATACTTTCTTTAAAAATAAGAATTTAAATATCAAAATCTTTAAAAGGATTTATATTTAGTTCTAACAAATTTTTTATTTTGGAAACTTCTACATCTTTTATATTGTTAAAATATTTATTTCAATACACTTTTTAAAAATAATAGTAATGATGCAATCTCATTGATGAAAATAAATAAATAATAATAACTTCTTTTTTCATACATCAAATTTTAGGGAATTGCATCAAAAAGGAACGATAATAACTAGAGTAAAGTACGTTCATTTTTTACTCAATTTGCCCTTCTCTAAAGTCTAAGTTTTTTTCAAATTTTCTTTATTTTAGATGACATTTTAGAGGAAAAGAAGTCTTATTTTTTCTATATGCTAGAGAAGCTGTTGTAGACGCTCCAAATGTCTACAAGTGTACTAAGGGATATAGACTATCAGTATTTTTCGTTGTATAGTTTCCTCAATATTGTACTAAAATGCATGGCTTGTCAAAAAAATTAAAGGGTATTTGGAAGTGCTTGTGATAAAAAGGGTTTATCAGCTTATCAGTTTTTTCAGAAAGTTAGAAAAATAATTTTCTCTTATTAAAAAACTGCTTATTGTTTTTCCAAAAGCTGTAAGTATTTTAACCAAATACTTTAAAACAACTTATTGTCTTTCAAAAAGGCTAATAAAGTATTTTAACCAAATACTTTAAAACAACTTATTGTCTTTCAAAAAGGCTAATAAACCATAAACACCTTCAAATAAGCACTCCCGAACTCCCTTTAATTTAGTTATTTTTTCTTTTTTAACTTCTTGCCACCTATTTTAATGTAGTCGATTATCTTATCATTAAGTCAAAAAGTCATTCAAATAAATAAAAAGTTTGTCTTAGATCTTAAAATATCCACAATTTGAGGT
Source organism: Centaurea solstitialis (assembly GCA_030169165.1). Taxonomy (NCBI): domain Eukaryota; kingdom Viridiplantae; phylum Streptophyta; class Magnoliopsida; order Asterales; family Asteraceae; genus Centaurea; species Centaurea solstitialis. The sequence goes on from CM058042.1 coordinate 71,326,238, forward strand.
TGTTGAATTTTTACAAAACCTCCACTATGAAATATAGGTTCTTGTCTGGTTACACATTCTTATTGAAACTCATGTATTTGAACAAGAATTCGGGTTCTTGTCTACCTTTTTTTTGTTATTATTTTTGATATTTTTAACTATTTTCCATTTAATAAATCTATATAATATTATATATATATACATATAAAGAGAGATGTTAAAATGAGAAGTGATCTTAGCCGTTGATACAGTTGAGATCAAGGTTGAAAAATCAAAGATTGTGATTTTAACCGGTCAAAGCCACAATATTTGAATAGTCAAATTTTGCATGTATGTGTAAGTTCGAGGGGTATTTTCGTGATTGTTACAAATTGGCCGAAAATGGGTTCATACATGAATTACACATATTCATATGTGAATTTATTTGTTGACTATTTGTAAAATTTACGAAAATGCCTTTAGTGTGATACAACTAGCGCGAGAATTATTCTGTGCTTCATGGTCAAAGCTGCAATTTTTGACCAGATAGATCGCTAAGATCGCTTATCTACTTCTTCAGTTTTTAGCATTTCTCATTTGAACCAAACACTATATATATATAGGGGAGAGTTATTTTGTTAATCACTCAAATTGTGTTAACCGTGTTAACTCATGGTTGCATACGCAAATCAATGAATTTTTTGTGTGGAGTTGTTTAATATGAGGCCATCCACTGTCGACCCACTGCAACCCAATGGTTTCAACTGCCACATCAGCTCCACATCAGCTTTCCACAAAACTACCCAAAACTACTCAATTCATCCATTGTCGACCCTCTGCAACCCACTCCATCAAAATTCATTTTAATTAATTTTAAAAAACAATTCTAATATTAAAAATTAAAATTAAAAAATTACATTTAAAAATTTTAATAAAAATAATACTAACATTAAAAATTAAAATAAAAATGTTACAATAAAATTAAAATTAAAATTGCGATACTTAAAATTAAAAACTAAAAATCAATCGAGAGGCGGTCATCCGTATTTTTCTCGTAGCTTCTCTTTCATTTCCAACGTTGTATATAATGCACCGCCCGAAAGATGCGCATGCGGCGATATGTAAAACCTATAATCTCGCCGTTTCCTTTTATCCTTCGCCTCCGATTCACGAAACATCAAATCTCTTTCGCGCAAGTCCAAGTCCCTTCGTTTTTGATCGAGTAATTCTCGAGATGTCGTGTTGAGCATGGTTAACTCGCGAAACAACCCGGAGAAGCTTTCGCTCGAGGCGCCTCCCGTAGAACCCGATGCCGAAGCCCTCGCCGCGTTTCTTCCGATGGGTCGTGGACGCTCCTCTTCGTCTTCGTTTTTGTCCTCGTCATCGACATTGAAAGGACCGTGTGCATCGGAAGCGTCGGTGGGCGTCCCGGATTCGGAAGTCTTTGATCGTTTGGGATGAGCGGTGGCACCTATGAGAGGTGTGCACATGTATTTCTTGCACCCCTTGAGCACATCCCAAACATGTTCGTGATGAAAAGGCTTCTTGTGCTCTTCTTTGTAACGGAAGCGAGCCTTTGCTAACCAGTCGGAGTCACCCTCGCCGCTTTTTCGATTCAATTTTATGTTGTTGTAGATGTTGGAAAATCTTAGGACAAATTTGCCCAACGATACACATTTGCTCCTTATTTGATGCACGGTGCGGTATTTTGGTGGGCATCCCGTGCGTTGCTCGAAAGATACTCTAACCGTATCCCAAAAATCATCTACATGAAAAAAGTTAAAGGTTCGTAAGTTGCGTTATATACACAAAATGACACAATTAATATATAGAGATACCTTGCGAACGATTGTTACCTACTACGGAATCCTCCGACGTTGCCACCCATGCCTTCGCCAACTCAACCTCCTCCACGGGTGTTCACGCTTTCGGCGGCGCCCGGTCCGGGAATTTTCTTTTTGCGTCTTTCGGGTCGTTGGCTTTGCCTTTGCCTTTGCTCGTACCCGATGGTGGTGGTGGGGATGGCGGTGTCGTTGGTTGCGTTTCGGGTACCTCATCAAATTCGGGAGAGCTTTCTTCCCTATCTCGGGGCTCGTTTTTATTTGGCATCGTAGTCGGAGTTGATTGAGACGCCATGGGACTCGAATGAGTGAGCATTCCCGTAAAAGATTGAGCCATCAACGGTAAAAGATTACCATGGCTCATTCCGTATTGCGGAACGTTGGTGTTAAAAAAATTCGGATCGTATACGGCGGTGGATGGCGGGATGACCCAATCCGTATTGCGGGCGACATATGTGGGACTCGACATTTGTGGTATATATGAACCGGCGGAACTCAAAGTTGTCGGCGGGACTTGGGTTTGGGTTTGTCGGCTCGAACATTTCGTTTGTTTCGGTGTCTTTTGTTTATCCATTTGGATGAAGTGTGTAGAAGAATGTGTAGAAGAATAGGAATGTGTAGAAATTTTGTGAGTTGTGTAGGAAATGTGTGAATATAGGATTGTATATATATGATAACACCAAAATTATACATGTTTTGGTTGAGCTTAATTGTATTACTTTACCCCATTTCTTACCTGTTTCTGATCATTTCACTCACCTATTGAGCTTATTATTGCTTTTGTAGGATTTGGAGGCCGTGGAACGGAAAAGTACGAAAAAGGCGAAAAAACGTGAAAAATGCACAATCTCAATCTAGGGCTTCTTAGCGATCGCGAAATTCCAGATCTGGCGCCGCCAAGTTCGATAAAGATGAAGACCAGGGTTTGACCTAAGTGTTTGGCGCCGCGAAGCAGCTGTCTGGCGATCGCGAAATGGGCCCTGGACGCTTCTTTTAAATACCAGCCTCCTCCTTCAGTTGTGATATACACGCACAGGCACATATACACGTATGCATAGACTAGAGAAACATTGAGGTAGAGAGTGGTGCTGATACGCTGCGGGGTTCGATCTTCGATCATCCGTCGTTGTACTGTCGGTATCATGTCTGTGTCTACTATCATGTTTTTTGTTTTGATCATGTCTAGTGAGTAGTCTTTTATAGTGGTGCTTATTGTGGTCGATGAACCATTGTGGATGATGATTTTATAATTAATGTTTATTGGTTTGTTTTTGGTTAATTGAATGTGTGTTATGGTTCCGTTCTGATTTATATTGTTTGGTTATTTGAACTCATTGGTTGGGTGTATCTGTTTTGACCAAAATAGATAGACTCCGATAGGATAATCAACCTACCTTGACCTACCCTTTGACCCGGAGAGTTGTGTTAAGTGGTACTCAGACCGAGAGCGACCAGGAGGTAGAAAACCATGCAATAGAAATAAGATCAAATGACCGGTACTAGATTGTCTAACAAACGACCTAAGTATTGGGACTAGGAGGATCAGGACCTAGTTAACAGCCATAGTCATTACATGTTAGGGTGTCCTAGACTTAAATTCCTACAATAACCAAAACAACCAAACCTTTGTCCTATTCTAATCATCCACTTGGGGATTCACTATACCATGATAAGTACTACTGTTTTTCTTATATAGTTCTTAATCAATCTTTTTAATCGCTTTCTTAGTTCTTAGTTAATTTAGTTGTCTTCTTAGTCATTAAAACCTTTTTCATAAACCCCCCCAAAGCTTTAGGTTAATTAAACTGATTTAGATTAACAATCTACGATAACTTGACCGTTCCCAGTGGTAGATACGATACCTGGACTTTCCTACACTATATTACTCACGATCAGGTACGCTTGCCTGTATATGTGGTAAGACAGTGGCTAGGCTTTTAGAGGTTAAAACTTGTTTCGCTTTTATATATAATAATTACCACATCAATATAGTATTGAAAATTGAAAAAGAAAAAAAAAACAAAAAGAGTCGTTGGTTTACCGTTGGGGGGTGGGGGGTGGGGGTGGGGGGTAACGTCTCTTTTTTCCAACGGCTTCATCAAACCGTTTTGGCTCAACCCGAAGATGCACGCGACGGTGTGGCTTAAGGAAGCCGACGGGTTCATCTTACCCGATCATCAAGCCGAAGGCCACAGTGGATGGCCTGATAAAAATGTTTCATAAACTAAATTTTTTGATGAAACTGTTTCATATGAAAGTGTTTTTTGCATATAAATGAAAAAAAAATTCACATGAATAAGAAAAAGTTTCATAGGAATAAAAACATCGAAATATGAAACAATTTTATCAAAAATTGAAGTTTATGAAACATTTTCATCATCTTAAACAACTCCACAAGGTGGAGCCGGACGTGGAGGAGGAGGCCAAGGTGGAGCCGGACGTGGTTACAGGTACGTTTTAGTTTCCTGTCGAGTTATCCAACTGCTATGTTATGTTAGTGGCCTGTAACTAGTAGTTAGAATTGCATGCACACTCCTTGATAGTTAATTGTTATTCGTATTTAGGCGTTTTTCCCGTGAACGGGAGGCCTGCGTTAGTACTTTTCGATTCGGGGGCCACTTGGTCCTTCGTATCGAACGCATTTTGTAAAGGCTTCCAACTCGAGCGAGGGAAGCTAGACCGTTCAGTGGCTATTGATGTGGCAGCAGAGGAGGTGCGGATTTGCGAGGACGTCTTCCGGGACTGCACCATAGTGATTCATGGGGTGTCCTTCAGTATCAATTTGATACCTACTTCCATGAACGGGGTAGATGTGATAGTGGGAGTGGATTGGATCTTCCGAAACCACGGCGTTCTAGACATCGCGGAGCAGCTAGTTCGCATCCAGAACCCAAGTGGGGGAGAGCTCTTCGTGTACGGTGAGGGGCGAAAGAAGCAGCTGGCGTTTTGTTCGGTTGCGAAAGCAGGAAGGTATCTTCGGCACGGGTGTGCGGGCTACTTGGCGTACGCGATGACTAATTCGGCGGAAGAGAAGAAGCTGTCGATTGCAGATGTACCGGTGGTGAGTGAGTATCCGGATGTTTTTCCGGAGGATCTACCGGGCATTCCACCGGAGCGAGAGGTAGAGTTCGGCATCGACTTGGTACCCGGGGCTGCACCGGTTGCGCGTACTCCTTACCGGTTAGCGCCGCCCGAACTGCAGGAGTTATCTAATCAGTTGCAAGAGCTCTCGACGAAGTGGTTCATCCGTCCCAGTAGTTCGCCGTGGGGTGCCCCAATCCTGTTCGTGAAGAAGAAGGACGGGAGTCTTCGTATGTGTATCGATTATCGAGAACTCAATAAGGTGACCATCAAGAATAGGTATCCTCTACCTAGGATTGATGACCTTTTTTATCAGCTTCAGGGGGCGGCTTGGTTCTCGAAGATTGATCTTCGTTCGGGATATCACCAGCTTAAGGTGAAGGAAGCGGACGTTTCCAAGACCGCTTTCAGGACCCGGTATGGGCATTTTGAGTTTCTGGTGATGCCCTTCGGTCTCACCAACGCCCCTGCGGCTTTTATGGATCTGATGAATCGAGTCTGTCGACCGATGCTCGATAAGTCAGTAATTGTCTTTATTGATGATATCCTGATCTACTCGAAGACGAAGGAGGAGCACGTGGTTCATCTGCAAGAGGTGCTTGAAGTGTTGCGGAAAGAGCCGCTTTACGCGAAGTTCTCGAAGTGTGCTTTCTGGTTACAAGAGGTCCAGTTCCTGGGGCATCTTGTTAACCGGGAATGCATTAAGGTGGATCCTTCTAAGATCGAGGCGGTGATGAGTTGGGAGGTCCCGAAGACTCCTTCTGAGATACGGAGTTTCTTGGGTTTGGCCGGTTATTACCGACGTTTCATCGAGGGCTTTTCTCGGATTGCGGTACCGTTGATGAGGTTGACTAAGAAGAGCGAGCCGTATGTGTGGGGCGCGGAGCAGGAAGAGGCGTTCGAAACCTTGAAGCGGAAGTTGTGCGAGGCACCAGTCTTGACACTTCCAGAGGGCGTAGAGGACATGTCCGTGTATTGCGACGCATCACACCTTGGCTTGGGGTGTGTTTTGATGCAGCGAGGACGGGTGATAGCCTATGCGTCGAGGCAACTGAAGCCTCATGAGGCTAACTACCCAACGCATGACCTAGAGCTGGCCGCAGTGGTTTTCGCGCTGAAGATCTGGAGGCATTACCTGTACGCGGTGAAGTGCACCATCTACACTGATCACCGTAGTTTGAAGTATTTCTTGGATCAGCCGAACTTGAATATGCGGCAGCGTCGATGGCTCGACGTGGTGAAGGATTACGATTGTGAGATCCTTTATCACCCGGGCAAGGCAAACGTGGTAGCAGATGCGCTTAGTCGCAAGGCGCCCAAGTTATCGTTCCAGACGGCTCACCTGTGGATGGCCGTGATCACGTCTTTTCTAGATTTGGTTCGGCGAGCTCAAGAGGAGGCTAGCATGGAGGAGAACCAGAATCGGGAGCGAGTTAGAGGTCAGCTACCTTTGATGGTTCGAGACAGTAGGGGACTCTTGGCTAGACATGGACGAGTGCGGGTTCCTTTTGCAGGTGGTGCTCGTCAGACACTGCTAGAGGAAGCACACAAGTTTAGGTTCTCCATTCACCCTGGGGCTACAAAGATGTACAGGGATCTGAGGGTTGATTACTGGTGGCCAGGAATGAAGCGGGAGGTTGCCCGCTATGTGGAGTCTTGTTTGACCTGTCTGAAGGTCAAGGCTGAGCATCAGCGACCGCACGGTAAGATGCAACCGTTAGAGATCCCCGAATGGAAATGGGAAAATATCACCATGGATCTGATCACCAAGCTACCGAAGACGCCGCGGAAATTTGACGCGATCTGGGTGATAGTAGACCGTTTGACTAAGAGTGCTCACTTCTTAGCTATTCGGGAAAGCTTTACGTCTGAGCAGTTGGCGGAGCTGTACGTGAAGGAGGTGGTAAAGAGGCACGGAGTACCGGTATCGATCATCTCAGACCGGGACACCCGTTTTACCTCGAGATTTTGGGAGCGGTTTCATGCGGATATGGGTACCAGGTTGCACTTCAGTACGGCTTATCATCCGCAGACAGACGGACAGAGTGAGCGTACGATTCAGACGCTTGAGGATATGCTTCGGGCTTGTGTACTTGATTTCGGAGGCAGTTGGGATACGTACCTGCCCTTGGCGGAGTTTTCGTATAACAACAGCTACCACTCGAGTATCGGAATGCCTCCGTATGAGATGCTGTACGGGAGGAGATGTCGTACCCCAATCTGCTGGGGTGAGGTTGGCCAACGTGTTCTGGGAAGCACGGAGGTGGTTCAGCAGACCACGGAGCACATCCAGAGGATTAGAGAGCGCTTGCGGACAGCGCAGAGTAGGCAGAAAAGCTACGCGGACAAGCGGAGATCGGATCTGGAATTCCAAGTGGGTGACCGTGTTTTGTTGAAGGTCTCACCTTGGAAGGGGGTGATTCGGTTTCGCAAGAGGGGTAAGCTTGGGCCCCGTTATATCGGACCATTTACGGTCTTAGCGCGAGTTGGGAAAGTAGCTTACCGGTTGGAGCTACCCGATGTGTTGGGCCAGATTCACGACACGTTTCATGTATCCCAGTTGCGCAAGTGTCTCGCTGATGAGACGGCCCATGTAGCTTTAGACGATATTCAGGTTGATGAAAGCCTGAATTACGTGGAGAAACCGGTTGCGGTGTTGGAACGAAAGGTGAAACAGTTGCGGAATAAAGAAGTAAGAATCGTGAAAGTGCAGTGGCAGCATCGGAAAGGTTCCGAGTGGACGTGGGAGCCGGAAGCGGAGATGCGACGGCATCACCCGGAACTTTTTGCGGATTGATTTCGGGGGCGAAATCCCGGTAAGTGGGGAGAGTTGTAACATCCCTTATTATTATTATTATTATTATTATTATTATTATTATTATTAACATTATTATTATTATTTTGGGTAAATACAAGTTGGTTAGTGGGTTTTGAGTTGGATAAGGATTTGACTAGTCTATCTACTCCCATGTGATTTGTTTAAAACCCTTAACTGCTTCCTTTTATCTTGGAGAGAAGAGTGAAACGAGGCAGAGAGAGAGAGATATAATTGAGAGAGTAGGGACGGCTTTAGGAGAGGAAGGAGTATCGTCGGAAATTTCTTCGGTTGCCAGATAGATTTGAGGACGGTCGTCAATCGTAAGGTAAGAGATTTATTTGGTTCTCCGTAGTTCTTAATCTAGGACTCATTCGAAAGAATCTGGCGACCGTTAGGGTCGGAGTTGTACGCCGGCCATGTCCGGCGACACCGTAGTACGGTGCACGGCAGATTCCGACCTTGGTCGGCTGCTGTGGAGGGGGGGAGTACGTAGAGGAAGCCGCCAAGGTCGTCGGTGCGTCTGTGGACGCCACACCGAACGGCGGTGGGTGGTGGTGTGTTTTGCGGCGGCGAAACGCTGCTGTGGCCAGGCTAAGCGGCGGCGATCGTCGTGGATGCCTTGACTGCAGCGGCGGAGTGGAGCCAGTTGTAATCGCCGCTACGATGGCGTTTATCGCCGGCGGAAGAAGGTTGGAGTGACGCCGAGTGTTGGTTCACCAGCGGTGGTCGGCGGTGAGTTCGACCTTCTGACTAATGCCGACTGTGGTCGGCGGAAACGGTCAAGCGGTGGGGTCGCGGTGCGAGGCAGCAGCGGCGGTTGGCTGCCGGATCTTGTTGGTGGCCGGCGGTCAGCTGCTGTCCGCGATGGTGAACGACGGCCGACTGACGCTGTCCGGCGGCGGCTTACGCTATCGGGTCGCGGTCGAACCGTTAGGCTCGGTGACGCCGTGGTTTTTGAATCTCGGCGTGCGATGAGGTTGCGTGGGTTGTTGTAATTAGGTTATGTGCTATAATTAATGAGATTGTGGTAAAGATCCTAATTTAGGATATGTATTATAATTTCAGATTGTGCTGATACGAATTGGAATTGTTTGTGATTATATTGTTGTTCGCATTGAGGTGAGTTACTCATATGTGTAACCATGACATAGTTGTATATGTGTGAGATTATGTTTGTTAAAAGGGAACCACATGCCCTTGGTGCGTTGTGGGGGCCGACCCGTGTCCAAACTGACGGGAGGAAAGGGAACCACATGCCCTTGGTGAGTTGTGGGGGCCAACCCGTGTCCAAACTGACGGGAGCTTATTTGTGAGACCTTGCGAGGGTCGTATGATATTAATTATGATGTGATGATATGTTTTGTGGACGATTAACGTCGGTTGTGGTATGTATGCATGCTATGTTTGTGATTATATGTATATAGTAGCTCACTAAGCGTTCGCTTACCCCGTTAGTTGACATCCTTTTTCAGGTGCGTTAGCGGCTAAGGATAAGGGCAAGGCCCCGATGTGATTACCGCTCCCGAGGTTCCAATGGCATTGACTCCGTATTAAAAGTTGGATTTTTTTTTAAGTGTTCTTGAGTTAGTTAATTGACATTTACACTATTTGATTGGTTATGAATTTGGAAATTTTTGATTTGGTTACCATTCGATTCGTTGCGTTCTTCAATAGCAATATAAAGTTTAAATTTTTATTCAACATTCTTTTTAAAAATTCGTTTTCTAAAAAGTGACGTTACACCCCTCTTTCTCGGAAATCATTCCACCGCCCCCGCCATATTTCATCCTTTTCTCGCCGATGCATAAGATCCACTCAACACGGTAGTCGGGGACGGTATAAACTCAATTCCAACACCGTCATTAACAGTGGTGGTGAGTCTTGGAGGCAGGTCCAGAGACCTGACTGCTTTGGACTTTGGTGGGTCATCGGTTAGTTTTCCGGGTGTTTCCTTCCTCATATTGAAACGGGGTGGTGGCCACCATGTTTAGTGGTGGCGTAAGGTCGGGAAGTGTAAGTGGTTTGGGGAGCAGTGAGTAGAGTGAGAGTTTAGGGGGTGTGTGCGTGGATCAGATCATAATAATAATAATAAGAACACCTTTTCAATGAAGATGAAATAAAACCCCTTCAAGAACTCATGTAAATTTATTCTTAAAAATCAACACCCCCAAATATGCCAAAAATTACTCCTTGTTCTGCTATAAATCGAGCATCGTGAAGGTTTTCGATCTAGAGATCGAAGCTTCTTTTTGATTTGTTGGAACATTATCACGATCTGGAAACAAAACCTATTAATAAAACAAAATCAACAGATAACGATAACCGAAGATGTAGTGTTTGTGTTCATCGAAGATGGTTAGTCGGTGATGTGGTTGTCGGAGACGAGAGGGGTATGAGGGTATCATGTCGGCGATGGTGATAGATGGAAAGGATGATGAAAACTGAAAAGAGAGGGAGAAGAACGTGGTCAAAAAGACAGTCTTTGACTTTTTAATGAAGGAATTAGATAAAATATAAAAAGACCAAAGGGTCCTTCATTTAACGGACATTTTGCACAAAGTTAGTTTAACCTAAACTCGTTACCATCCCTTCCTTCACGGTTGACAAAACCCTGCATCCGTTTGTGTAATGACCGTAATATTTTTTTTCTTATATTAATAGTACTATAGTTAGATATATGGGTAAGTTAAGTTCAATTATTTAGGAGGAATTAGATTATCTTTGGGAGTTTAGGGATAATTATTAAAATATTATTGAAATTGAATTGTTATGTTGTATCTGGGAAACCTTAGGTGTCCTCTATTTAAGGGATTAGGATTCCAAACTAACCTTATCTTTAGGTTAGTTCACCCTTATATAAAGTACAGTTTGTTTAGAGAATTGGTTAAAATAGTGAGTTGCTAAACAAATATTATATTCGTTCAATTGGAGTCTTTGGGTTCAAGATCTGGGTACTTTTAAAGGTAAGTTTTAACTTCAATTTTTGTTTGATAAATCATTGTTACCTTCTTGATTTTAAGTTTTGGTCATCTAATCTGTAATCTTGGAAGTTTCGCCGACACTAGTGTGTTCTAACCAAAATTTTTGAATCACTTAATTAAATATGGCTTTTCACCTTGATTTCTGGTAAATATATAAGATTTTATTACAAAATCAAAGTCAAAACCCAAAGAATTTCTGGAAAGGTTATGCAGTAAAAGAAAAGGAGAATATAATATATATATATATATATATATATATATATGACTTTCTCATGGAAGAAGACAACACGTATCACATGTGGGTTTTTCTTTAGCACTCCCAATCTTGGATTATTTACAATTGTGTCCTTCAATAAAATATTGTTTTTAAAAGAATGCTACTTTTACAATTTTAAAGTAAAACTTCCAAAAAGTACAGTAAGGTGTTCTTATTAAAATTATTTAAAACTCCATAATCTATCTTATAAAATATATATATATTTTTTTTAGCTTGCCAAAACAATGTTGTATCTAGCAATCTCAAAACTTTGGTGTCATAGTTTCAAAACAGTGTTTAGCAATTTACTGAAACAATTATTTTCTTAAAAATTTACTATAAAGATTAATGCATTGTTTTTTTTTTGAAATTTAAATATTTTAGGGTTGGCTAAACACAGGTTATGTTTTTAGCAATAAGGACCGTAAGTATATATTGTTTAGTAGTGATTTATTATAATTTGGAATTTTAGGCGTTGGAGAAGGCTTTAGTAGACTTCGAGTATTTTTAGCGTGTTTTTAATATCATCGAGATTGTACCAGGTACGGATCTCCGTACTTCTTTCAGCGATACTCTATTCGATTTCGTTTGTTAACTTGCGACTTGGTTTTTAACTCATCTCTCTCAATTGTTATGTTGGTTTTATACAAATTATGATTTTCGAAATAATTGTTTTTTTTTTTTGGAAGACCTTGATATTGAGACACTTATTTCGATTCGATTGGTTGACTTACTATTATGTGATGACTTACTTTTGTTGATCCTTACGATTTATAAGATCTTGATGCACGGTGAATATATTTGGTGTTGAGGTTGGTTTTATATTCACATGTGCAAATTAGAACCCTTTTGTTAGATGGTCTGGTGGACCGGAAAACCGAGCTAACCACCTGTAGGGGTACTACAGGCATGTCATTGTGGCGCCAGTGGCATGACACTATCCGTGGCGGTGTGATTAGTCCACGGCGTCTCCTTCCGATATTTGTATGTGGTGTGGCGGTTGGTTTTATTTCAGGAGGCGTATGGGTCGACCCTAGGAATTTTGGGAGCTTTTGATCGGTGTGCATTGTAGTGCCATACATGCCCGATTTTGGATACACTTGGAGTTGCAAATCCAAGTGTATTATGTTTTGTTGGATCCTGTAATGCGATGTTATGTGATTTAGCTCTTTGTATGAAGCTCGTTATTTATGTGTAAACTAACCCTTCATTGCTTCAGCCTTAATTTCTTTGTTTACTCTGGAGATCGGTGGCGATTTTGGATTGGAGGAAACTTGGAGCTTTATCTTTCCTTCACTTGAATTTGATCTTTAAAATTTCTATGCTTTGTTGACTTTGTAATCTTAATCCGTACTGGGCAATTGGCTCACGCTGTGTTTTTCTTCCGGCAGGTTTTTAGCTTGGGGCAAACAGGGGGCTTGTGAGAGATGACGAGTTGCTTTGAGGATTTTAATCTATTTATTTGAAGTATTATCGCTTTAGTTAGAAGATTTTATTTTAGGATTCAAGTTATTTTAGATTTGACATTTTCTTTAATTTGTGCTTTAAGTTACTTATATGCTTGGGTTAATTTTAAGAATTATTAGTATATGATTTTGATATTTGGAGATCCCGTTTCCGTTGCATATTTTTGGGGTGTTACAATTATGGTATCAGAGCTTAGGTTCGATTCTGTAGATTGCCGTAAGGTTTGATCTGTGAGTTATGGGTAGAATTGGGATTAAGATTTATTTGTGTTAGCTAGTTGTGTATTTTTTTCTCAAGCGCTTATGAGGCGTATGTAATATCTTGTTTCTTGGACTTAGGATGGTTCGCCGATCTCAACGTATGTCTAATCGACGCAATCGGAATTCTGGGGGAGGATCTAATCAAAACGAGAATACGGGTCAAAACGAGAATACGGGTCAAAACGAGAATACGGGTGAAAACGAGAATACGGGTCAGGTGGATCCAAACTTATTGGCATCGGTGAATCAAGCAGTAGCAGCGCAGTTACCCAACATTGTAGCTCAAGCTGTTCAAGCAGCCTTACAACAAGCTAATAATGGACACATACTAAATGAAGGAGGCGAGCAACTAAATCTTCAGCTGAATAATGGAACAATGGGTACTAGTGGGGCATCTGGGGACATTCACATATGGCTAGAGAGGTTTCAAAAGCAGAAGCCCCAATCATTCAGCTCAGCACCAACTCCCGTGGACGCAGAAAATTGGGTCGCTCACATACAAAAGATTTTCGAGGTTCTAGGATGTCCAGACGTGCATAAGGTTAAGTTGGGGGCATACAAACTTGAAGGGGATGCTCAAAGGTGGTGGTATGCAATTAGGCGGGCAAAAGGTGATGACTATATTAATGGTCTTTCATGGATGGAGTTTCGAAGGGCGTTTTATGAACAATATTTCTCGGCTGCTGATAAAAATTCATACGTAAGGGAATATGCCACTATTCGTCAACGGGATGATGAGTCTGTCACGGAGTATGTGGCAAGATTTCTGAGACTTGCGGGATTTGCCGGAACCTTAGCAGGGACGTCGGAAGAACAAGCGGAAAAATTTAAATGGACGGTTAACTATAAGTATCGCCCTAAGTTAATTAATCAGAACTTTACCGATGTGGCACAAGCAGCTAATGCGGCTAGAAATATAGAAATGGAACGGCTTGATTATGAAGCCTCAAACAACAAGAAAAGAAATAGGGATAGTCAATCGACCCAGCAAGATGAGAGAAAAGCACAACAACCAAGGAATGATCAAGGGAGTCGTAATAGCAAGGAAGCATGGCGCGGTCAAAACCAACAGCAAAGTCATGGTCAAAATCGGAATGATAATGGACAAACCAGTGCGAGCAACCCGAATAACATGTCGTGCAACACATGTGGATCTTATCATCCGGGTAAGCCTTGTTATCGGACATTAGGAGCATGCTTTTCTTGTGGTGACAAAGGGCACAAAGTGAAAGACTGTCCGAAACAACATAAGAAGAATAATAATGGTGACGATGGAAATAAGCAGAGTAAAGCAAATGCAAGTGGCAGGGTTTTTGCACTAAGCGGCAGTCAAAAGGAAAATGCTTAAGGTACTGTTTTGTTATGTTGGTTATTATTAATAGTATTACTTTGTGTTAGCATAAGATTGAATTCCGAGGACGGAATTTTTTAAGGAGGGTAGATTGTAATGACCGTAATATTTTTTTTCTTATATTAATAGTACTATAGTTAGATATATGGGTAAGTTAAGTTCAATTATTTAGGAGGAATTAGATTATCTTTGGGAGTTTAGGGATAATTATTAAAATATTATTGAAATTGAATTGTTATGTTGTATCTGGGAAACCTTAGGTGTCCTCTATTTAAGGGATTAGGATTCCAAACTAACCTTATCTTTAGGTTAGTTCACCCTTATATAAAGTACAGTTTGTTTAGAGAATTGGTTAAAATAGTGAGTTGCTAAACAAATATTATATTCGTTCAATTGGAGTCTTTGGGTTCAAGATCTGGGTACTTTTAAAGGTAAGTTTTAACTTCAATTTTTGTTTGATAAATCATTGTTACCTTCTTGATTTTAAGTTTTGGTCATCTAATCTGTAATCTTGGAAGTTTCGCCGACACTAGTGTGTTCTAACCAAAATTTTTGAATCACTTAATTAAATATGGCTTTTCACCTTGATTTCTGGTAAATATATAAGATTTTATTACAAAATCAAAGTCAAAACCCAAAGAATTTCTGGAAAGGTTATGCAGTAAAAGAAAAGGAGAATATAATATATATATATATATATATGACTTTCTCATGGAAGAAGACAACACGTATCACATGTGGGTTTTTCTTTAGCACTCCCAATCTTGGATTATTTACAATTGTGTCCTTCAATAAAATATTGTTTTTAAAAGAATGCTACTTTTACAATTTTAAAGTAAAACTTCCAAAAAGTACAGTAAGGTGTTCTTATTAAAATTATTTAAAACTCCATAATCTATCTTATAAAATATATATATATTTTTTTTAGCTTGCCAAAACAATGTTGTATCTAGCAATCTCAAAACTTTGGTGTCATAGTTTCAAAACAGTGTTTAGCAATTTACTGAAACAATTATTTTCTTAAAAATTTACTATAAAGATTAATGCATTGTTTTTTTTTGAAATTTAAATATTTTAGGGTTGGCTAAACACAGGTTATGTTTTTAGCAATAAGGACCGTAAGTATATATTGTTTAGTAGTGATTTATTATAATTTGGAATTTTAGGCGTTGGAGAAGGCTTTAGTAGACTTCGAGTATTTTTAGCGTGTTTTTAATATCATCGAGATTGTACCAGGTACGGATCTCCGTACTTCTTTCAGCGATACTCTATTCGATTTCGTTTGTTAACTTGCGACTTGGTTTTTAACTCATCTCTCTCAATTGTTATGTTGGTTTTATACAAATTATGATTTTCGAAATAATTGTTTTTTTTTTTTGGAAGACCTTGATATTGAGACACTTATTTCGATTCGATTGGTTGACTTACTATTATGTGATGACTTACTTTTGTTGATCCTTACGATTTATAAGATCTTGATGCACGGTGAATATATTTGGTGTTGAGGTTGGTTTTATATTCACATGTGCAAATTAGAACCCTTTTGTTAGATGGTCTGGTGGACCGGAAAACCGAGCTAACCACCTGTAGGGGTACTACAGGCATGTCATTGTGGCGCCAGTGGCATGACACTATCCGTGGCGGTGTGATTAGTCCACGGCGTCTCCTTCCGATATTTGTATGTGGTGTGGCGGTTGGTTTTATTTCAGGAGGCGTATGGGTCGACCCTAGGAATTTTGGGAGCTTTTGATCGGTGTGCATTGTAGTGCCATACATGCCCGATTTTGGATACACTTGGAGTTGCAAATCCAAGTGTATTATGTTTTGTTGGATCCTGTAATGCGATGTTATGTGATTTAGCTCTTTGTATGAAGCTCGTTATTTATGTGTAAACTAACCCTTCATTGCTTCAGCCTTAATTTCTTTGTTTACTCTGGAGATCGGTGGCGATTTTGGATTGGAGGAAACTTGGAGCTTTATCTTTCCTTCACTTGAATTTGATCTTTAAAATTTCTATGCTTTGTTGACTTTGTAATCTTAATCCGTACTGGGCAATTGGCTCACGCTGTGTTTTTCTTCCGGCAGGTTTTTAGCTTGGGGCAAACAGGGGGCTTGTGAGAGATGACGAGTTGCTTTGAGGATTTTAATCTATTTATTTGAAGTATTATCGCTTTAGTTAGAAGATTTTATTTTAGGATTCAAGTTATTTTAGATTTGACATTTTCTTTAATTTGTGCTTTAAGTTACTTATATGCTTGGGTTAATTTTAAGAATTATTAGTATATGATTTGATATTTGGAGATCCCGTTTCCGTTGCATATTTTTGGGGTGTTACAGTTTGTCTCCATTCCAATCCAATCAAATCGATTTTCTTCTTCTACAATAATGTCTTTCTAAAGTCGCAGATACGTATCTCGATTTGTTTTCATTTCTATAATTATCCTATCCTCCCATGAATCGCGTCAATCATCCGTGATCGCGTCCACCGTAACCGAAGATGTGTGGCTGAGATTCGTCCTCACGTTCACAATCCATATTGAGTTCACATTTGAACCTGACCCTATATATATATATATATGGGGTAAGCAACGAGTCGCAAATCCCGATACCGAACTGGTACTGTACTGATCTTGGTACGGTAATCAGTTCTATGTTTCTGCTATGATCAGTATTCGGTAATATTGGTAACTGTCAAGCCTTATCCATCAAGTCAAACAGAAACTCAGAAGCATCTCATTCCATCTTTGAATTAGTCTTTTTTGTTGTAACGTCTTTGAAACAACCTTTGCTTTTATCTGGTTGTTATCTCCTATAAAGTAGGATATGTAACTGCTTTGAATGTATATAAATATTTACACACCACCTATATTAAAGGTGTGCAACCATTTCTCAAAGTTCACATCTATGTAAAATTGGGACTAATAGGGTACTAGTACCGAAATATCGATACCAGTACCGTACACTTCTAATTGGTGCAGTATTCGGTATTAAGTTTTCCATATTTTTGATATTGAGAATTTTCAGTACAATATGGGTTTGGTAAGGTAGTATTCCCATGCTAACCCCCTATTATATATAGATACAAAGATACATAATAATCAACGTTGATGGATTTTGTATTTTTAGTGAAAACAGATTTAGTCATAAGAAATCAAGACTAATGAACAAACAAACTATATAAAAACCAGATATAGCCCAACATCAGTTCCTTGTAAAGAAAAGAGTACAAAATAATGCCTGAAAACAAAAGTTACACTACTCACCAGTTTCTCGTTGTCGAACTTGATCGAAAACGCTTTCAACTCAATTCAACAAGATCAACAATCGAAGCTTCTCGACCATTTACCCATGAACATTCGTCGGGAAGTGAAGGGGTAAAATTGGTATTTTTTCACATCCCATAGCATCAGTTCTCTTCAAACCAAGGCCTCTGAGCTATCAAACATTTCACTCAGGAAAAAAGAAATGAAGTTACACTATTACCCTTTCAACCTGCAACCTCCACAATCTCGGCCTCGCCATCGCTGTAATCCCCCCAACGCTTGATCGCGTTCTCATCGGCTGCACCGTTGTTAGACGACGACGTTGTTTCATTCGTAGCGACGGTTTCTGGCGATCCAGTAACAGTATCAGCAGCAGGCTTTTCTTCGGTTTCAGTTTGAGTTTGGCCAACGGTTTCCACAACGGGCTCATTGTTTACCTCGACCACACCTTGGCTCGGGGTTTCAGCGCCGGTTTCCGTAGTGGTTATGGACGGAGATTCTACCGAGCTTACTGGAGATCCAGCTGAATCAACCGGGGACACGGGAAACCCCGGTTGACCAGCCGGAAAACCGTTTATGGCGAGAGGATAACCATTAGGAGAGAGAGGATAGCCTTCGGGTGATACGAGATAACCGTTAGGAACCCATGGTTGACTCGGAACAAACTCGGCCGCATGCGGGTTCATGATTCTTGGAGGGCTGAGAAGACTACCATCCACCATAACATCACCACCGCTGTGAAATATCGGTTTGCTACGTGGGACCCGGTTCGCGGATCGGTTATATCCACCGGAGAGGCGTGGACCGTATGGAACTCTGGCGGTTGCCGACTGATGTGGAGATCTACGAGCCGGGTTAACCGTGACCATTGTTGGTATGCTTACAGGTGGAGGCAATATTCCTCCGTGCTCTTTCAAAGGGATTGGGATCGACCCGAAAACCGGAGTGTTGGATGGATTAAACGGAGGTGCAGCCGCGGAAAGCTTCTTGGTCGTCTCTTTTCCGTTTTCTGTTGGAGTAATGCTTTCGTTGCTTTGATCATCTCCGTCATTTGGTGGTTTTTCTTCTTTTTCTGCAGCCGATTCTTTCGGGTCATCTTGAACAGGGTCGACGAACAAACTGTCGTTGGACTTCTCAGAAATTTTGACTTCTAAGGCATCTGTTTCTGGATTATTGGATGAATCAGGAATTACCGTGTCCGCTTCGGCTTTTTGGGCCTTTGGTTCCTTGACGACTTCTGTTTCTTCCTTCTTTTCGTCGACGATGGGTTTCTGTTCGGTTTCTGAAGCCTGGACGATTTCTTTGTCAGGTTTTTCGACGTTTTCGTTCTTGGCTTCTGTTTGTATTTCAGTTGGGCCTACGGGAGACGGTTCCTTTGGCAATTGTTCAGCCACAGCCTTCACGATGGTACCAGGTGCAGCTAAAGCGACTTCTTTGTAAGAAAAGAGCTTCCCAGCTTCTTTAACGCTAATCGAGCTTATAACTGGTGAGCGTTTGACAACCTGATCGTTTGAAGCTGGACTGGACGGATTCGACTTTGGGTTAGCAGGTTTGTCCGACCCCGGACCCGAAGCTTGAGTGGTGGTAGAAGGATTGGTCGGCTTCGGACTGAACCCGGAACTCTTAACGAACTTTTTGGTAACACCAGGTGAAGGCCCCGCGGAAGTAGCAGATTCACTTGCATTTGTTCTTGGGGATGTGAAATTAGCCGGCTTTGGTCGGTACTTTGATGACTGAGGAACGTTTGTGAAATTTGTGTTTATTTTCGCAAGATTTGGCCTTTTAGAACTTGAAGACTTACGACCTGCTTTAGAAAAAAGCTTCTTGCCATCCTTCATCGGAGTTGTCCACTTCTGCAGCATCACTGTTTGGTTCCTTTTCGATCAATTCAGATTGAACCAAATCTGGTTTTTTATCCACTGAATATGTTCCACTTTCAGATTTACTCTCTGGTTCAGGTTTGATCTCTTTAGTGCTAGACTTCTCCGTAACCGAACGTGTTGGAGATAATTCTTCGTCCTTTTGAAGCTCATCGGTCACAGATTCGCCATTTTGTCCCGGTTTTACTTTAAGCTGGATTCGACGATTGGAAGGAAAATAAAAGCAAAATTATATAAGTATCTGTTTTTTTTTCCGGATAGTATATGATAGTGTTGGGATAAGAAAATACTAGACAAAGAAGGTTACCATCTTGGCACGAGCTTGTCTTTTTTGGGCCTCTCGTGCTTTCATATCCGCATCTGGAGCTATATAATCTAGCAAATCCGATACACTAATCCATGAAAATAAATGACCATCAGGATCTTTCTAAATCAATATGAACTATAATCTCAGTTTACATCTTTTACAACTAAATAACCATCAGGATCTCTTCAACATACAAAATATATAACTATGCATACTATCCATTTTTAGCAATACATAACTGCATCCATTATTAACAGTATACATATATTATAGATATGTTATTTTCTTGATATTAATTATTTTAATGCAAAAATCCAACAATGCAGCCAAGCATCATGTGGGTAAATAACTAGTGAAATTAGCTATTGGAACATTAGGAACCGAAGAGGATTATCTACCTCAAATGGCCTTTACTAGATATAGATGCATCTGGCTTTGGAGTACCGTTGCGTGCTGCCTCTTGTTGTTCCAGAGCCTTGGATTCGAAGTATTCAAGCCATGCAGCTGCGTCCTACAATATCTTGCATGCTAAGTAATACCAAGAAGCAATGCACGTATCTCCAGATGTGACGTTAAAGCATCATGAAAGAAGTTGCAAGTCACAAAGATACCTGGGTACGAAGATCTTCAGGTCCAAGTTTCGCCTGCAGTATCTGCAGAGTGGTCTGCTCATGCTGAACACTCAACGAGTATGCTTCCATCAACGAGAGAGCAATTGCTATAGCGTGATAGCTAGCAGCAGTCTGACAAAACGATGCATTATTTAGTCAATTTTTCGAAGAGCATATGATCATTTACCCAATATAGTGAAAGTAGATAACATAAATATTTAGATGTAATGATGTATAACAAAATACGAAGAATCAATAGATTCTGCCTTTGATAGGAATCGTATTTGGTAATGCACAAGCAAATAGCAATGGCTCCATGTAGCATGTGAATCACGTGTGCCATGAAATTTGCAACAAGCACATTTTGGGAACATTTTCATGAACCTGTGGTCAAATGATGTTTTGAACTTGAACTACGAGTATACCGAGAAAACCTGAATAAACTTTTCTTAGATGAACCAAATAGATCCTAAAAGGCATGCCGGATAGTAAAAATTGCAAATTTCATTGGACAAAAATACAGATGTCTAAATACTTTGGCTATGTTTGGCAAACTAGCTGATAAGGTAGCTTATGACTAATAAGGTAGTTGTTGACTAATAAGCTAGCTGATGACTGAAAAGCTAGCTTATGAATAAGATGTGTTTGGCAAAAAACTAGCTGAAAAGGTGGCTTATAATTGTAAAATGACAAAAAAGGCATGTTTAAAATTGGTAGTGTAAAACTTAGCAGGGGTATAATTGGAATAAAGAAGTAACAAGTCTCATAAGTCACCAAAATGCTAGTGAGAGTAGCTTTTCAAAAAGCTAGCTTATTTTTACCAAACAATGCCTTTATACATGGGATATTCAATCTTGGGTGTTGTGACCAATTACATGATAACAGGATTCATGAGGAAGGGAGAGAGAGATTACTTGTATGTGATCTGCTCCAAGCAGCCTTTGATTACACTTAAGAGCCTCATGCAGGTATCTAAGAGCAACATGCACATTTCCCAAACCTTCTTCCATCATTGCCACATTGATGTAGGTAGCCGCAGTATTCGGGTGAGAAGGTCCACATGTTAAATGCAAAAGATACAGTGCACGGTTCACATACCTATAAGAGAAATAGATGAACATAAGCTAGCTTTGTTATGAAAATTCTATTGAACAAATACTATCCCTGATAACAAATCATGTCTAGCTCAGTTGGTCTTCCTAAGGGCGGTAACATCCAGGGATGCTGTGGATGGGATCCTAGTCTACCTGGGTTCGATCCCAAGGGGAGTCAATTGAGGGCATGAGGAGTACCCAGTCCTTGGGCTGGTCCAGTCATAGACTGGGCTGCCCCCCAGCTTAGTCAAAGACTGTGGTTGGGCTCTAGGTCCAACGTAAGCTGGGCCGGGACAGCAACGGATTGGTGGGCTGCTCGTGGATGCCCGATACCGCCAGGGAGGTGTGCGTGCGTGTGTTCGTGGTAGTCGTTCATTGGTTCGATGCCGCTATGCCTTCCAAAAAAACAAATACAATCCCTGATAGTGCACTGGAGTTGAAAAAATGCCAATGGACATTTTTATCACAAAAAATGCAAGGAAAGAAACATACTTCAAAGCTAGCTCCGTGTGTTGGAGACGGTAGTAGAAAACAGCTAGGTCCCCATAACTCTTCATCGTATCCGGATGATCAAGTCCCAGCTCCCTCTCATTGATATCCAAAGCTTTTTGCTGATAAATGGTAGCCTAATAGAGGGTTCAAAGAGAAATTCCGGTTACAAAGTGAAGCATTAACACTTGATGCCAATCTTGCATAATTATATGCTCATGTACCTGATTAAAATCCCCAGTGTGATAGAGCACGACGGCCAAAAGACTATATGCTCCTGCTGTCATTCGATGATAAGGACCACAGACAGATACTAGTTTCGAGAGTGCCTGCAGAAGTTGGGTAGAAATTTTGGTCCAATTAACTTGGAAGATATAAACTAAAACCGTTACTATCATTTAAAAGTAAAGAGATTATGTTGCCTTAGTTCCATAGTTGACAGCATCCTCCAGTTTGCCTTTATCCAATGATGTTTTAGATGACTCTAAAAGTGTGCGTCCATCCGCAGAGGAGCATGCAACATGCTGTTTAAAAAAGAGTTCATATGTTAGCAAATCTGCTGTAATTAGGCTATGTTTGGCAAACTAGCTGATAAGCTAGCTGTTGATTGATAAGCTAGCTTATGAACAAATTATGGTTGGCAAACACTAGCTTATGAGTACGTAAAATGACCAAAAAGGGTATCTTTGAAAAAGCTACAAGAAGCTCCCAAAACGCTACTCCAAGTAGCGTGTCAATAAGCTAGCTTATGGTACATGTTTAGATGTATCGGCTAGCTTATTTTTGCCAAACACAGCCTTTTAACTTATACATAGTTGTTGATAGGATTACATCACATGTTTGACCTTATATATGGGAACCATGCTAATAATATCCGCCTTCTTGAAAGGAGATGAGGAATCCATATCATAGTCCCTGGGAACAAGCTCGAGACCAACCTGATGGAAAAAGCTTTTATCAATATCAAATTTTCAAGAAAAAATGGGTATGTGAAATGATTAATTCTCTTAAAAAACATGTCATACCTTGTGGCAAAGCCCTCGGAGAATGGAGAACTTTCGAAGATCAGTACGACATTCCTTTTTCCATTGCCACGCAAATCTCTTTGACAGAAAGCATTCAACCCACTTCCATTTTAAGTCATCATCGTTGCCAGGTTCTGAAGCTGGATTTCTCGCAACGGGTGTTCCTAGCAATACATTTAAGCATGATGCTATTGATTCGGCTAAATCAGCAACGTTATCAACTGCCGCTACAACTGCTTGCAAGATATGCTTGTACGCTCGAACAACCATCTCGTGAACACAAAGTGATTGAACATGAGGGAGCTTGTCAGCAAGTTCAACCTGGCACAACAGAGAAAACAAGATGGCATGAGTTTTATGTGCTTCCTCTATATAAACCGAAACACTAACAAACAAGGCAAGTCCTTTTCGGAGCTTGGAACAATGGAACGACATGATTTCTTTTTATTGTTCTTTCTAGGTCTGGTTCTTGTTGAGGAGAATAACGTAAATGTAACAAGAAAACTGAAACAAGTAATAGGACGAGGATTGCAGCAAATTATCAATATGAACTAGGTATTGCCAAATGAAAAGAAAGAATTACCACTCTCCCCAAGGAGCACATTCGCAAACCCCTTGTGTGCATAAAATCGGTCAATGTTCTACCGTCAACAGGTGAAAGTTCGAGGGAGCCAAAATCAGCCACCTAAGATGTAATGAATAGCAACCATGAATCACACACTTGATGCCAAGAGAAATAACAGACATGACATCTTTCATGATCTTAGTAATGTCAAGAAACTAACCAACTTTGGGAGGGCAGTATCGTCGTAGTACTTATGTGCCATTTCAATCAACTCCTCAGGTGACTGCGAAACATAAATGAAATTAGACCAAAAACATCAAAGATATGTAACTTCCTTGAAGTAGAGCATCAAGCAAACCTTAAGGTGGAGACCCGTATCTGATTCTTTAAGACGCAAATAAGCTGCTTCAGGAAGCAGCTTCCGCCACATTGTTTCCTTCTCTTCTTCCACCTTTGCAGCCTCTCCGTTGCCACCATCATCTGATTTATTGCTCGTGGCAACTTCCTGTTCAGCCTTGCTGCTTTTATCATCGGTTTTTTTCTTGATTTCCTTCAGCAATCCCTTCCCCAGACCCTTCACAGCTGGTTCTACCTTAGCTTCTGCTGCGGTCTTAGAGTCGGATTTTCCATTAGCTTGGTTTTGTAAATGTTGCACCCAACATGCTCCAAGCTCCCATCTGATTGATTTTGTGTTTGTAGAGTCTTCTTCCTGCATTTTATGCAGACTTTCCTCCAATACTTTCCGAACCAAGACCTTAGCAGAGTGCAATTCTTCAACATCTCCACCCTGTATCCTTTGTACTGTACCAGATGATATCGGTGTGGATGACGTGTGCAATAGCATTCTCAAACTGAAAAATAGTAAGAGATAACAAAAGTAATTAGAGAACCTAAAAATCATCCAAGGCATAAGTGCATCAAAGGAACACCTGTAACATAGGGCCTTAGGGCATCCACACTGCATGACACTCTACGAGAGTGGCATGGACTGCCACATCAGCATTCCACTAACCATACAACTCTACCATTTAACACACACACTCCATAACATTCTAATATGTTTAATGGATTTCCACATCAGCATCATATATATAATTTTTACCAAAATATTTTAAAATCTACTAAAAACAAGGAATAATATATTATAATAAAAACAAAATCAAATTACATTTAATAAAAAGTACGAGACTAAAATACATCTAAATGCAGTTTTATGTAATGTATTTAGCGTATCGCTACATCATTCAATTTGTACACATGAACAAGTTACCAAATACAAAGAGAATAAAGTACATATGATTTAGATGCAAGTTGGATTTTTTTTAACTGACCTGTTGACATTCAAAGCATTAGCACCTCCTTCAGGTTGGTCCTCAATGTCAATGTCCTCCAGAATCGGTTGTCCATCCCATTTTACCTCAGATTCAACTTTCACGACGGCTGTATAACCACAATGTCTGATGACCACTATGCCTAGGGTAGCAGTATCCTGCATAATATCAGTAGCATGTTTTAGAAGACAACATGGCAAAGAACATCGGTCTGAAACAAATGAAAATGCAGAAACGCAAGTTGTGTTGGGAAAATATAGACTGGTAGGTACACTAACATGAACGGTTGCACTCTCGTCTGCCGTTATGCCTTTAAGCAGGTTTCTCTTAGCAAGCTCCTCCGGTGTCAATCCAAGTACACGACTCCCATCGTTTTTACCATCCAGCTTCGTGCTTGCATCCGGCACATCTCTTGTAATCTTGATAAGCAGATCTCCAACTTTCTCCTCGTGTAAAACGGAGTCGTTGGAACCATTTGAGGAAGCGTTGCTAGTTTCGGCAAGATTCTTAATGGCAGCCACTGCTTTTAACACGGAGACGTCGACAAATATGCAGTGAAGTAGAAAAGCTTTCCTATCTCTAACTTGCCTTTCTTCTGGAGTTTTACAAGGCATTGCTGCTAAAATTGAAAATTCCTTTGCCCACTGCCTATGATCATGTTTACCATCTCTTCCTTGTCCACCACCGTTTCCTCCCCAGTTTTCGTCTTCTACAGGAAGTGGTGGAAAAAGAGATGGGTTCTCGGCAACAACAGGAGGCACGGCCCAAGTATTTGCTCGAAAACCATATGGGAGATTTCCAAACTGAGACAAACATGTAAACATTTTTATGCCGAGTTTCATTCAAAATATAGTGCCAACAAAGTGCTCGGTAGATGTAACTTACTTTATTGTGTTCAATGAAAGCTTTCATGAGAGCTTTGTAGGCCTGCGGTTTAAGACATTTGAAGAACATATAACAACACTGAGTTAAATGAAACATGGAAGAAATAATAACAGTTGAATTATAAAATCAACAAGAAAGCAAATGTTGGTCAAGAAAATCTATGTAAACAATTGGCAAGAGGGTGTGTGGAGTCACCCTTAGATCATGTACATAATGGTAGTCAGTTTTTACTTACGGCATCAAAAATCCGACTTATCTGCTGCAATAGACCAACCAAAGAATGACTTAAAAGAATGCGCTTTCCAGCCGGATAGAACCCTTTCCTGGACGCAACAATAGTCATTGGTTTCCCGCTACAAACCCGTACCTGTAAATGAAAGTAGAAATTGATCAACTCATTTTAATTAGTGGCTCTTGTAACGTGTAAGCACCACTAGCTTGAACATGTGGCGTACTGGTTGACGCCCTGGGGTATGTGATAGAATATCCCATCTACCCAAGGTTTAAATCCAGGCGTATGCAACAATTGTGGCCACTGAGTTATCAGGGGCTAATGTCTTACAGTCATAAATTGTCGGGATTAGTCTAAGCATATCCTAGAATACCGTTCCATATATACAATGAAAAAACATGTGTAGATAATGTTAGTGGTCCACACATTTTTTATAGCAGTTAAACAAAGTAGGATGAGATGCTCACATCAATCTGAAAGAAATCATCATCTGTTTTATCTTCAAGGAATGGGCGAGCAGATCTCCTAATGACTGCAAAACAAGCATGCAAACAGTAAACTCTCTTGGCCAGAATAAGAGAAAAGATCAAAAGATAGTCACTTTGAGTTTGATTTGTAAGTCTATTTTGCCAATTCCAAATCATCTTGTGTAATCCAATAACATAAATCAATGTTTAACTTCCATGAAACTTTAAGAAAATCTTTGACTATATTTTGAATTCCAAAATACCAGCGAAAAGATCACACCACAAAAAAATTGAGTTTATAGGACTCCTAAAATAAAAAAGCCGTGTTTTATAGGATGCTACCAAATACAAAAGCATCAAATCTAAAAGTGTTACAATAAGTTTATAGAACGCTTTTGGACGTCGTAACAAATTTTTTAAGACAATTTCAAATAAAGTGTCATAATAGCTAACTTTATAACACACTTTTGAGAAAATGTCCTATAAACCAATTTTTTAGGACACTCTTCCAAGTGTCCTATAAAATAGTTAATATGACGTTTTTCTTTAAAGTGTTCTAAAAAACCTTTTGCATGCGACCCCTAAAAGACTCCTAAAAATTCTTTTAAATAGTTTTAGATAAGACGCTTTTGTGTTTGTTCCAAATAGAACACTTTTTGGTTTTCTTAATTTTAGCTTTAGAGGTCCTATAAACTCAATTTTGTTACGGTGAGAGTAGTGAAAATGGAAGAAAAAAAAGTTAGGGTGTGTTTGGTTGTGTGAAAAACTGTTTTCATTTTTGTAGAAAAACGTTTTTAAAGAATAAAGTTGAGTTTTCATTTTCTGTTTTCCATGAAAATTTTAGAAAACACTTGAAATGATAAGAGTTTTCATTTTCTATTTTAAAAAGTTAGAAACCATATTTAGAAAATTTTAGAAAACTACTAAAAATCAATTTTCTAATTTACATGAAAGTTAGAAAATGAAAAATCCATTTTCTTCAAAAACTTTTGAAATGTAACCGGATTAATTGCGTTTTCTTAAACTTTCATTTTTCTTAAATTTTCTACAACCAAATGCTCGTTGTGTTCTCGAAACCTTTTTAACGAAGGAAATGGAAGGAAAATGAAAGAAATGAGAAGAAAGTTAAAAAAACTCGTGTTCTCGAAAAAACTTTAGGAGGAAAAGGAAAGGAAATAGAAGGAAGGAGAAGGAAAGTAAAAAAGAGGTCGTGTTCTCGAAACTTTTTTACGAAGAAAATGAAAGGATTAGGAAGGAAAAAAAAGATGAGTTTCCTTCCAAAACTTTCCTCCCCACGTTTGG